>CAOJCR015942075.1:0-11312 GCA_948330485.1 Euphorbia neoarborescens
GTTAATGTTTATTCTTGTTACTACACAAGTTTTCAAATTATCATTGTTTTCCTTATGAGTTGATATACACTTACTGAGATCCTTTATCTCACGTTTTTAGTGTTTTTAAACCTTTAGGTAGCAAAGCTGAGGAAAAGAAGCTAGAAGCTCAGTAGCTGAGTTACTAGTTTTGGCCACTGATAGTCGTCGAAGGTCCTTCATCTGTACATATTCAGCATTGTAAACTCGTAGCATGCATGATCCTTGTTGTAAATTGTTTGAAATGTATTTTGTTTATGTGTAGTATTCCTTGAAATCCCAATTAGGGTAGAAGGGTTGGGAAGTTATGGAATGCTTCCTTTTGGTATTGTAACAAATGCTAAAGATGGTTTTTGTAGAGATATGTATAAATGTGTAAAGATTAACAGGTTGTGACTTTAACAGGTGGAGTGTCTATTGTGTTTGAGTATGATATGCTCTCCTCCTCCTTCTAGACGTAGTTCTAGAGGTGGGGATGTGACAATGCATCTCCAGAATCGGCCTCAGAATACCTTGAATTCTGCTCCAAAAATCTTGGAAATATTTAAACTTCCATCGGACTTCAACTATGTACCTTGGCTCATGATCAATTCAGGCCTCAACCCCTGCATTCTCCATCTCAACAAATATTTTGAGATATACAAGTCCTTAGTCTTAACAAACTTGGACCAAAGAAAAACAAAAATACCGAAATAAACCAAAAAATAATCAAAATATACATAAAATCCTAAATGCAATTAAAATCGAAAAAAAGCATGAAATGAACATCAAAATGCACCAAATAAGTCAAATTTTCCGCTATTAGATCACTAATAATGCCTAAAATATAAGGTCTAAATCGACCTTATCAACAACCATTTGCACTGATTGAGAGTTAGGGTAAATAACATCGATTTGGGAGATATTTCCAGATAATGCTCATTTGTTAAGTATCTGACATATAAATAAAGATGTACTTGATAGAGTTTACAACCTATGTGGTAAGGATAAGATCATAGTTGAACATTTCATGTATGCCTTTTAAAAGGTAATGCATGCTCCAACTAAATCAATGCCATATTGTTCGATGGATGACAGATACAATGAAGGGGCTTCCGAATGTGCTTAAATATGTTGAGAGGGCATGTCTAATTAAAAGGAGATATTTGTTGAAGCCTGTACAAATAATGTCCTCCATTTTGGAAACACCATGACTCGCAAAGTAGAAAGTGCGTACCATGTGCTAAAATAGTGGCTTAATTCATCTAATAGAACTCTCAACATAGTTTGGACAAAGGTAAAAAGGAGAATGAGTCACAACTCATGCAGATAAGGTAAATTTATCCTTATTAAATATTTCAATAACTTATAGTACTTTAAATAAGTATTAATATAATGTCATAAAATTATTTTGAATTTGTTATGATTGTATTCGGTACACCCTCAAAAATTGAAATATCATTCATCAACAGTTTTTAGTGGGTTACTGTTCAATTATTTGGTTTGTTAGGTGTCTCACTACTCTTTAGAAATATTGGATAAGGAGTTAATTCAGATGGGGGGAGTTAATCCATATTTGCATACTCATTTTGATAGAGGACACAATCTTTTGGATAAGCATGAATCTTTTCATACTCCATACCTATAAGGCACATGAGTTTCTTTGCTTCGTAGGTAGACATTGGAAGTTTATTTCCCTCAGGAAATATACCTACCAACACTTGCAATCAGGTTGAAGAATTGAAGAACAACTGAGAGTTTCATATATTTAACGCAACCAGGATATAGCTCGGTCTTTGATACTCTGAGAATACTATTGAATACATTGGGATTCTCTATGAAATTATCCATTATATCATGCATCATATCATCAATTCTATCCTTGTCCACGTCATCTTTATCTCCAACATCAGAGTCAACTGCCTTATGCCTAATGGGATTGGATAAGCTATCTATATAATCAAACACCTTGCCATGCCATGTCTATCTTGTGTAGCTTTTTTTTAAACCCACGATGAATTAAATGATCCTTCATTTCAGCAATGTTATCTTGACACCTCGTGTTATTGCATTCACAACAAGGATAATGAATTTTTGCAGCAATTTTTTTACTGGTATTCAATAGCAACTGCAAGAAAATAGTCAACCCCTTGTAAGAACTCGGGGAAAGTTCAGTGACATACATCCAACTACGATCCATTTTAGAAATCAAATAGAAATCAGAATCTCCAATTTGATGTTCAGAATATTGATGCTATTGAGAGACGAATAATGATATTAAATAGGACAATTAAAAAGAAAGCCAACATCTAGGTAATGATCCATGTCAATATTTCACAAATGAATCTTCAACAACTTGTTATCTATTCTATCTGTTCATTGAAACCAAAGTCAGAACTTTTGATTGGTTAATATTATAGTATTATCTATCATTTCTAGAATGTTATGTGTTGTAAACTGTATTCCATCTAATTATGAGCAATATGTGGTTATTCAGGAATTGTCCAATAGAACCCACTGTTTATAAGGGTCATTCGGATGAAGTATCTAGGCCCACTGTGTAATAATATTGTTCTGGGACTGATTAAAACTTTGATAGAAGTAAAAAGAATCAAAGAAGTAGAGTATTACTTGGGCATACTTGTCATAGCCAACAACATGTTCAAAAACAAACTTAACTTGACTAAGAAAGGTGTTTAGCTAAATTTGATCACATTTAATCAATCAATGAACATTAAAAACATAAACAGTAAAATAGGATGAGAAAAGAAAAAATGAGTGATAGGTCAGATTAATATTCTAATAGCAGGAGAAGTACTTCAGAGAGACAATAAGCTAGATGAAATTATAGGAATAAATAGAAATGGCAGAAACTTTAATTTCAAAATGAAGAATTTAACGTATTTAAACAGCTTGACTAATACTATTGGTGATACCATAAAGGTTATATTTAGAGGCTGTTTTTCATAAAATGCATCATGAAATCAGTTTTAAACTACAAGCTAAGAAGTCGTACAGTATGAGTTGTAACAATAAAAAATTTCAGATCAAGTAATGATTGGCATATATAAGGATCACGAATTCAGAAAATAAGAACTACAAACAGATTCAGACTATTTAGATCTCTATAGACCTGATAAAGTTTATTCAAGAGCAGCATTTACAGAACAAATTGTCAACTTTCTGCTAGATCAAGGAGACTTAACTGAAACTTCAACAGAAAGTTGAAGAAGGCAGGTATTCGGTATATAGCATCAACAACATAAAAAAAGACATGCCTATCTGTTATAGAGGTTGTATGGTGAATATCATGCCTAAGAAATGATGCAGCAAGAACATACTATTTTGGACTTTATAGAACTATAGTAAAAATTAATCAAAACATAGGAGCATCAATCAGTTAGTACATATCAGCAACTGAGATTTAAAATCATAGACAGGACATATTCAAAAGCTCAAAATGCTATAGCCTATCAAGAATTTGAGAAACGACATACTTGTTGATTTGGAGCAAAACACACAGCATAATCAATAGCATAACAATATAAGCATAGTAGCAGCAATATAAGCATGTGAATAAGCATAATAGTTCAAACCAGTAGGATCCATAGCAGCACTGAAGAAAATATATTAATAAGCATAAGATAGCAAACCAACAACATATCATGTACATAAATGGTGTTATTTTTCAGCACCAGTAAATACAGATTATAAGCAAGTAAAAATTCATGATAGGTTTGTACACGAGTTTAATCTAAAAGAGATAGAAAGAGCAAGGTGAAAGATTTGAATCAAGAAGATAGAGAGAGCGCGAGATGAAATATTTAAGATTAAAAGGAAAAAAGAAAAAAGGAGAAGTTTAAATTATCGGCCGACCCCAATTAACTTGGGATTAAGACTTGAGTTGAGTTGAGTTGAGAAGTTGAAATTATGCAAGTTTGGTCCAAATTTAAGGATCATTTTGCACTTCTAGCCTATTAAAACTAGCCAAACTGGTCAATATTAAGCTGATTATTGATGCCCTGTGGATGCAATTGATGTTCCTGCAACGCTGCAAAGAACATATGGAATTCATATCCCCACCAGCAACGCAAGGCCTAGTTAGTTCACCATATATTCCATCTTCTCTCCAGTTCACAGCGTATATGATTCAAACAAATTGCAGCAGATGATGGAAGGTCAGAAACTGCAAAAAGAAAATTACCACCATTTTCAAACATGCAGATCAATCAACTTTTAGCAAATAAATATGGAAGTTTCAAAGAGAAATACATGAGAACTGATATTAAGCAACGCCCGAAACTCTAAAAAATGATTCGAAAAGCCTACACTTAGAGGATTTTGCTCTCTGTATATAATCTTGAGTTTTGACACCAGAATGATAAATCATCCAAAACAACACATGCAGCGACAAATCAACATGCAGCGTCCTTAGCTATTTTCTAATACTTTTCAAGAAAAATCAAAATCAGGAGCAAGTAGAGAGATATATAACCTGATATAAGATCATCAATATAGTCACTGTCAATTTTACCATGAGCCATTGCACCAACCTGAGTTCGTAAATTTGAATGTCATACTCGAATGATTTACAAATGGATAGCATAAAGAAGATGAGGAAAAATCCATACCACAAAAACAAGGTCTTCGTCATGGTTGATTGCACTCAAATAGTCTTTTAACTTAACAGCCTTCTTTGAACTATATGATAGACCTAATTGGAGTTTTATCTTAGAGATATAGATATACAAAGAGATGAAAAAAACTTCGAATATGTATCATAAAAGGCTTACCTATCTTACGAGAGTTGACAGGTAGATATTGTGTCACTGGATTCTCAACCAAACGAAACAGCTTTCCACCTTTACCCTTTGCTTTAATATTCAATTTCTGCAGTAACTGAGCTATAGAATTTATCAACAAGTCATCGTAATAAGCTAACTTTGTGGTGTGCATTATTGCAACACCACAAAGATTTACACATCACACAAGCTATTGAAGTACCAAGAGGCTGTATTATGATGAAAAGCACTATTTTCTCAATCTAACTTTGTGGTGTGCATTGCAATTGCACACAGTTCTATGAAGTCTAATAAAATTCAAGCAACGATCATGTATTATTACGACATTTGTTCAAGAAGAGACTTGGAGGACTCACATAAAATGACAGATCTCCACTATTGCTAATATGTCAGAATTAAAAGTGTTGAAATATGAAATCCATGTATTCACTTCTTAATATGAGATGAGTTATGTCACAGAAATAAACAAGTCAAAATACGATCATGAGGAAAATAAGCAAACTCACCCATCATGCAACAAAACTCTCCCAACTTCCTCGGTATTAGAGCATTTGGTTCAACCTTGATCAAAACCCCTTCATCAGTCTTAATATAAACTGCTTTTAATCTACCAGCCATACGAGGTCGACTATCCATAATTTCACAAAGTGCCTGAAGATACCAAAATCAATAAAAGGGAAGGATAAATATAAAAACCTATTCAGTTGAACTTTTTCTGTATCAATTATAAAAAGGTATACTCAAATATTCTGAGAGAAAAACATTAAAAAAATAAATAAATTTACTTGCACAGCCAAATACAAATTTAAATAGTATTATGTACACAACTACTTTTTTTAGGTGCGTTGCAAGCAAAGATAACTATATAAGAGGCCAAGACAAGAGGAAATATCCCAAAGCAAGAGAAAGTTGTAGCATAAAAAAAATGACAGTTATTCTGAGGAAACATTTTTTTTTCCTTGAGACAAACAATAACAGATTTAAGCATAGCAAGAAACAGACCCTCTTATGGTTTCCATGCACAATAGGGGTAACCTGCAGCAAATGTCCTCCAACTTTCTGAATTATAACATAATTGCCACAAAAAGCTCATATGCATAAACAACCCCCTGAGCTTCAATTTTATTTCATTGTACTTATGGTCAGAACAGTGACCTTATTCATTGAGATACCAGCCGGTTTCCATATCATACAACTGTGAGTAAGTTTTGTTCAGATTGGCTGACACGGATTTTATTGACAACGAGAAATTAAATTAGAAAATTGAATCTCCTTCGTAAAGAGCTTCTCTCATTGTTCTGTTTTAAATACGATGACCTCTCTCTAAAACTAGATATTCATTGATATTTACTGCATAATCCTGGCATTTATGGCACTAACTTGAAATACAATGTAATAAAAGGATAAAAGTTCTTATGAAGGAAAGAGAATCTCCTCGTCATTGAATTTTTTTCTTTTTCATGCTATTAACCACACATACCACAATTATACGAAGACACCGCAGGTATCATTGACCAACAAAATCACCAGTTTCTGGCAACAAGAAAGGTAGGTAAAAAAAAGGTTTTAACGGTTTCTCATTATGAATTAATTTTTTGTGGATATCATAATAGATTTCAGAAAGTTGGAGGACAGTTGGAACAATTTACCCAGCAACAGCTCCATGTATACAAAATATTAATTCCTTCAAATTCAAACTAGTAAACTACAAATGGAAAACAAAATCTGTTTAATTTGATGAGGGTTTCTCTGCAAAATAAGTATCATAAACAAATCTCAAGGGACGAACAAGAATTTTAAGGTATTGTCAACAAATTATGAAATAAGCTTCCTAAAACTATGATCATTCAGGTAAGCAAAAGAACTACAAACCTCGTGAACTATATCAGGTCTATAATTGTAGGGATTCATGTTCTTTTTTCCCATAAAAGTAGCATGCTCTTCTGGATTTAGAATCTGGACCCTCTGAGAAAGAAAGAGCATAGGTAATCACTTTAAAAAATTAATCAAAAATTGGGTTTCAAGAAAACATGATATAGGTTCCTCCTATCATATCACCTATATTAAATTGTCAAACACCAAAATAATAAATTCTATTAGTTTCTAGTGTTCTCCATTTTAATAATTGAGTTGAAGAACTCGAACTGCTAATGCAGATATCAATACAGAAAAGAAAACAAAATCCTAAATAGGCTAGTGCCGCTCTGATTGGAAAACTTGCAATGCAACAAAAGAGACGTATTGAAAAACATTCTTCAGCAAGACACTGGAGAAGTCAGTGTTGAAGGGAGTATTAAATTGTCACACCGGCATAAGAGCTTCTCTTACTTCTAGTGTTTTCTATTTCAATAGTACAGTTAACAAAAATCCTAAATAATTTGTGATCTAAAATCAATTGGATGCCAAGATAGATATACTATAAATATGGATGGCATTTTACTGTGTGTGCAGCAAACTGTGAGTGGTGTGCACATATATGAGTGCTAATTGGTGAGAAATGGTAAATAAGTCTACCGAGTGTGTATATTTGAACCCGTTTAAAACCAACCAACAAATATAGTTGTTTTGTTCATCAATTGATTGAGTCTGATTACCTCCATTTACTTCACAACAGAGTATAAAAATAAACATGTAAGCACTTACTCTTCCAACAAAAGCAAGGGTCAAAGAAGCTTTCTCAAGAACAAAGGTAACTCCAGATTTTGAGTTCTTAACAGAATGGCCTAAGGGGATCCCAGGGAGGTCAATCTTTTTATCTTCATATTTTAAATCATTGCATTTTGATTGACTGCTTTCATTTGCTAACCCAAGTTCCTTTCTTTCCTCTTCTTCAGCTATCTTTATTATCTTGTCATTCATAACATTCGAATCAGACAGTTTCATTGAGCAGGCATGCAACAACTTCCTTCCCAAATTTTTTTTCTTTTGAATCCTGTGCAGAGATAATGCATATTACAATAAAGTATGCCGACTCGAAAACAAAGAAATAAAATATAGCCATTAGATCAAGTCATTAAAACTAAATAAATGCTCACCCTGACATCTGATGATGCTCTGCCATAGGTAAGTAGCCATCAGTCTTTCTCTTCATATTCTCCACAAGCAATAGAGGCAGTTACAAGAGAACTGCAGCACAAAATACACAACACATGTCTTTAATAACTTCTCAACCAAGAGGAAAAAACCATAGTTGTTAAGGGCGCAAGGCGCACTAAGGCGCAAGGCACACTAAGGCGCAAGGATATGTGCCTTGCCCGAAGGCAAGGCGCAAGGCGAGGTGCGTGCTTGAGGGACGCAAGGCGCATAAAAAAGTAATAAATTACAAGGAACAATAATTAAAAAATCTAAAATGCAACAAATGCAAAAACAAATTTAAACAAAAGAAAAATGAAAATTACCAACTCAAGTACATTATTTTGTAACTTAATTCAAAAATCCAATAAGTATTCAGTAATTAGTACTAACTAGTACCATTATCACTAATATATTAATACTAAGTACTCCTTAAATAAAATGCAACAAATGCAAAAACAAATTTAAACAAAAGAAAAATTAAAATTACCAACTCAAGTACATTATTTTGTAACTTAATTCAAAAATCCAATAAGTATTCAGTAATAAGTACTAATTAGTACCATTATCACTAATATATTAATACTAAGTACTCCCTAAATAAATCCATAGATCATGACACATGTTATATGGAATCTAATCAATAAGTATTCATTATATTCGTTATCAATATATTTATCCTCACTTTTGAAGTCACTATCTTCATTATCTGTAGACATTGGAACAACTCTTTCTTTACCACTAGATGATACTTTAGTCTCTCTTTTTTTCTTAACACTTGAAGCAATGGTATTAGTGAATACTTTTTTGTATTCCTTTAGTATAATAAACACTTCTTTCAGCTCCAAAGGCCCCATTAACATCAAGTCATATCAAATCACCATCTTCAAATACTCTTCTGCTACAACATTACGTCTTTATCGTCTGTTGTTAGTGAAGTTGACGAAGACATGATAAAAAGAGAAGTTGTTCTTTGTTTGTTTCGTATGTTGTTTTAACATTTCGTTTTTTGTCTTTTAGATGATCAAGATTAAATTAAGGTTGCTAATTAAAAAACCCTAAAATTATGCATTTGTACAAAAGGCTCGCCTCAGGCGCGTCTTTTTCAATGCCACCAAGGCGCTAAAGGCGCGTGCCCGAGGAACACACCTTGCCTGAGGTATGGTGAGCCGCTTGACTGCGAGCCTTGCGTGATTTGAGCCTGAGGCGCGCCTTTAACAACTATGGGAAAAAACACATTTTCAAAATCATTTTCCCTTAGAAAAATGCAGTTCGCATGTGTTTGCTGGGAAGTTGTTGCAGAGTTCATAACAAAGTAGCATACTCATTTAGAACCAACAAGAGGTGTCTCTATATTGAAGAACTTGACATGGGAAAAGAAGCAAAAAAGAAAGGAACAAAACTGTAGCTTCCCATCTGTAAGCAATTTGATTTTCAACTGAATTAACTAGAGACTAACAAAAATGAACTACAAAAGTTCAAAACTGTGGAAAAAAACACCAGATGGCTATGGAATGCAAATACATCTTTGCTAGAGGAATTACAATACAATTTCATAGGAACTCAAAGAATGATGTGGTCCTCTTTTTTCTTACACAGCGCATACAGCTCTATGTGCAGATAGGTGAACAAGTCTTGCCGGGAATCATCAATGAAATATGACTAGATGAGTACATTGGCCGGTTTAACTGACCAAAACTGGCCAAAATAACTGAAAAGCAAGTTGACAGTTCACTAATCAAACCAAATTGAGGCGCGAAGGGAACAGAACTAGACCGAACTATAACATTTAGTATAGTTCTGTTAAATTGGGTAATGTCCATTAAAGGCAAGGTTATGGTGGACCGAGTGTGTTCATTCAGTTAGCAGCCAAATCACTAAACACTGATTAATCTCCTACTAAAAGCATACAGAATTGGAAAAAAAAAAGTACTAACAAAGAACATTTGCGAGTCATGAAAACCTTCTTTCTTCTAATAACCAGCACATTCCAACTAAAACCACAAATACTATTCAATCATAATTCGTAAGTTCACAAATTGAGGACTAATAAATCAACAAAGAACTCAAATAAGGCAAGGAGCTAAACCAAATTGCGTTACTTAGACTCTCAAGTTGCAGAGACAAACGACTCACACAACGAGAACAATTCCGGATAAGAAGTGAAATCCAAAGAAGTCGGCGACAGGGAAAATCGAAAAACTTGTCAAGTAGCAGGAATCCCACCGGCACAGAAAATAGACCAGAGAGATTCGGACGTGAAAGCAAAAGAGAATGTAAGTGGTGTAGTGATGGACGCCGACGGAGAGGGAGAGAGAGACCGGAAACGACGGCGGAGTGAATGACAGTTAAAGGATAACATGAATGAGGAACAGAAAAAGCTAGGGCAGAAAACTATATATACATAACGGCTAGAATACGGGCGGAGATGTCCGCGTACCCGGACCGGACCGGATCCTGGGATGTCGGGCGAATAATCCCATTTCAAGTATCTCGGGAAAAATCGTTTTCTAAGCCTGTCTTTTTTTTTTTGATAAATGAAGCCTTAATTTCACTTAATTCATACCCTGATCTTTCAAATAGAGACATCAATTCTATAATTTTTAATATTTACTCACATGGTTCATATTTGCTCCATGGAAAAAATAGTTATTTCCTGAAATAGAATAGACCAATAATAAAATAATTATATTTTTTTGATAGCTAGTGTGAGATAGTCATTGTGAGTTAGTCGATGAGTAGAATTTGTCTATGTACATTTCGCTGGTCGGAGTTTTTTTTGCAAAAGATATTATAACGGATTCGGATTATCTGGATTTTGCTACTCTGATGCCTAAGTCAGTAAAACTCAAGAGAGAGATGTATAATCTTTGGAATGATTAACTTGGCTTTTACCTTTCTTCTTCTATATCCCTAAAAGTTGATATCTTCTCTTTTTTTTAGGGTCATCATGATTTGAGCCATTATGGTTACTCTGCATCATGTCGTCGTTTGTGGATTCTGACACAATCTTGATTTTTTTCTTCTATCCTTTCTCTTTCCTATCTCAGGGCCGCATTTAAATCTAACATTAACTGATGCATTTAATGCACATGGTCACTGCATTAATTGCGTTGATCTCGTTATATCATCTGCGTTAACTCCTTGGGTCTTCCCTACACTATCTCTACTTTTTGCTTATGATTTTTTATTCTAATCCTTGCTTCTCTTGTTGTGCTAAAATCTAATTTCTAGATTTCTAGACATCCTTTGTTGAATCTTTTAATAAAATACAATAGCGACTCATCCGGTCTCAAGGTTACTCATAAAATGCCTGACTACCTGCACCAATAAGTATTGATCCTAAGAAATGTTTGTAGAATTCCTGCCTGAACTGATCTTAATTATCGATGGACTCAGGCGATAAGGAATTGAACTAGTTGGCATCCAGTCCTACTAAAG
>CAOJCR015942287.1:0-10662 GCA_948330485.1 Euphorbia neoarborescens
AATACATGTAAACCTAAGAATTTGTCACTCAATTCCAGCAATTCCAACAATCAAAAATCAATATACAATCGAGTATGATTAACTATAAAGTACAACATGAAAATTAAATGAAAAAGAGAAGAAAAAGGGTAGATACAACTCTCTAATGGAGTTGTATCTCCCTAGTAAGAACCAAAAACCTTTTGTAGATGTAGAGCCTTCCTTCTTACTTGAGAATCTGTGCCTTTTCTTCTACAAAAATGATTTCCTTGCCTTGTTCTTGTGTTCTTCGAAAAATGATAGAAAAATGTCTTCTAAATTGATCTCTCTTTTTCTTTTAGAATTCAAGGGTTTATATAGGGTTAGGGAGTATTGTTGATTGGTTGGAGAGTTTTTAGGGAGTGTTTTCATTGGTTTACGGAATATTAGGACAAGTTTAGAGTAGTTTAAGTGGTGGTTGGTTCGGTTTTCAAAAAGTCAACCGCTTGGAAAAACTTCCTTAACCTTCATGTCGCGATCGTGACAGGCAGTGTCACGATCGTGACAACCTTCTGCTTCTCAAATGTCAAAAAAATGCCTTTGTCGCGATCACGACATTCAGTTTCGCGATCGCGACAGCCTTATACATGCCACTTCTCCCTTTCTCTTCATATCGCGATCGCGACAAGCAATGTCGCGGTCACCATAACAGGCTACTATTTTATGCTTTAAATTTGTAACTTGGCTTGTCTTTTTCCCATTTTAAGTACAACTTGAACACATTCTTTCCCAGGCTCAATTTATCACCCTTGAAAGCAATTTCCTACAAAAATAACCATTCTAACACAAAACACCATCAAATACCGTGATTCTGCAACAAATTCACAAAATATCCATGCTAAATACATGTGCTTTGCACATAGTATCAGGATCCTACTTTTGTAAATGTAAATTTAGTACACTACTACAGAGGTATGGTGTCACCCATAAGGTGGCGAGTCCTTATCACTAACAAAACAGTGGTCAGGTTAAGGTGTCCAAAAGACACCTGAAATAGAAACTTGAAAAAAAAATTCCATGCTTCATGTAAGGACTAGAGTTTAAAGTTTGATGATGCACTATAGGACTATAGGAAAGCTTACAAAATGCACATAGGAATGTCACCGTATCATCTTGTGTTTGGAAATGCATGCCATTCATCTGTTCAATTAGAGCATAAGGCATATTAGGCTTATAAATTTCTTAATTTTGATATGTAGGCCGCAGGTGAGCTTCGCCTCTGTCAACTGTTGGAGCTTGATGAACTTTGATGGAGTTCATACAAAAATGTAAAGTTGTATAACGAGTGGACAAAGATGTGGCATGACAGGCATTTGATGGAGAAGAGTTTTAGTCCAGGAGACTCAGTGTTACTATACAACTCAAGGTTGAAACTCTTCTCGGGCAATCTAAGAACTGGATAGATCGGTCTGTTTCAAGTGCATAAGGTGTATCCCTCGAGAATGGTGGAAATAGATACGACCGAGGGATTTCAAAATATGGATGGACATCGCTAACTACATACTTTCATGGAATTCCAAGAGAGGAGAAAGAAGTTTTCCTTCTCGAAGATGTGCGGGATCTAGCAGCATAGAGGTCGAGCTGTTTTGACTGTAATCACAGCACAAGGTATCTTCGGTGCCTCTGTATATTATATTTTGTATGCTAATGCTCTGTGTTCTTTGTGTGTTTTAGTGCTTTTCATTGTGTGAGGTCATAAGTCAGCAAGGTCTAACTATCAATTGGGAAGAAGGAAATTGCAGAAAATTCTAATTACTGGCGAGGCAGAATGCAACACACCGTGTTGTTAGGTAACATGTCGTGTAGGTGGCATGCAATTCCACAACATGCCGTGCTATGATAGCACGCTGACATGTTCTCTACCAAAACTCTTCCCTTGAATTTTTTGTTCCATAACACGTTATACTTTGATAGCATACCGTCGTGTTCCCTATTGGAACTTCAACTCTAAAAATTCATTTCATAACAAGTCATACTTTGATAGCATACTGACGTGTTCCTTACCGAAACTTTAACTCTAAAAATTCATTTCATAACACGTCGTGCTATCATTACACATTGGTGTGTTCCTCACTGGAAATTTGAAATTCTTTTTGCATTCTAAAACAAACCATGTTCCTCTGTAACACGTCGTGTTACGGAACAAAAACAGAGTTCCAACCCTAAAATTTAGATTAAAAAGGCCATTTCAAGCCCTTTCTCTCATAGTCGTACTCCTCTTTCCCACTTTCACTCTCAATCTTGAAATTTGTGAATGCTCAAACACCCGTGTTTAAGGACTTGGTTATCGAGTTTTATACTTCATTTTTGGTCAGCACATACCATATGACTAGGGAGAAAAGTTTAAATTTTCATTTGTTTGGAATTGAATATGAATTGAATGCTAAGATATTGAGGGATATTCTAGAAATTTTAAGAACTGTGTATACGTGGCCCAAGATTGTGTCGGCTAAACATTGTTGGGATGTTATAGTTAGGGGGAGACATATTCCGAGCAATTTAAAGGCTTCATGTATTAATGACCCGATCTTATTTTACATGTATAAATTTTTTGCCCTGAATTTTTTAGGAAAGCCTGAGGCAATTAAAACCAATGATAATGAGTTCTTGATTTTGATTAGGGTGCGGGATCACATTCAACCGCACATGGATAAATTGTGCTCAATGCACTTATTTCTCATGCCAAGAGAGGGTATTGGGAATTAGGTTTAGGGCACATCATCATCCGAGTTGCATATTATTTTCGTACCCCTGTGTGTACTAACCACTTGGTTGCTATCCATAGAAAACCTATTCAAGCTAATACTTTGCAGTTCATCTCGCTGCCCAAAAGGAATAGGACAGCCCATAGGCGAGTGGTGAGGCAGCACCGATAGTTGATGACGAACCCCACAAAAGGGAAACAAAGCAAAGAGGAACATCTGGTGGATCCAGTGCCAAGTACGATACCATCTTAACAACTCTGAATTATATGCATTTGTATAATGTTTGATGCATGAGAGATTCTCGAGCATCGAGATGATTACACATCAGTTGGATGAGAGAGTGGCAACTTTCGAGGCCTTTGCAACCCAGTACTTCTCATAGCTTCACATGATCTACCCTCCATCTCGGCCACCTCCATGACCTACAGATAAGTGAGTTTACCTTTCTCCTTTTCGCTTCTTTGCTCTCACTCTATTGCACTTCAGGAGTTAGTACATTGTAGGTGTTGAGAGGAAAAAGGGATTTCTCCCTTTTATTTTGGGTTCCTTATTTATTTTCTAGTCGTGCATGTTAGGTTTAAGATGTGTGATGGTGTTTGATGTTGGTTTTGCTGATGGTTGCATGTAGTTTTTGTTTTATTTTGAATATTTGGTTTGATTTTGGTTTCTTTATTTTATGTTGATGTGTGTTAGATAAATGCCAAAATGCTGGTTGAATTGTTCTATTATTGGATATTAGTAATTGCATAGCTATCCCCGAAGTTTAACTTTGTTGCTTGTTTTTGGAGTTTGTAACTTGGAATTTTTGAATAATAATATGGGGAATTAGCCTATTTTTGCTTGTTTGTCAATCTTGGTAATGCTTATTGCATGAAGCCAATAGGATGGTTACATATAGTGGCTTGAAATTCTGCTCATTTTTCTATGTCTGAACTGAGATAGTGGCTAGGAACTTAGGAGGCGTTAAGCAACCAAAGCACATTTACAACTCTTTCTTTTACTAAAAAGTGAGGATTTTTTAGCCAGGGAACCATATCGATGATACGACTTGCGTATTTGGCATATAAATCTAGTATAATTCATGTATATTTTATGTATTTAACAAGTTTTTTAGTATTAGATTGCGTATTTTGCAAGGTTTTCAAGACTCAAGATGAGAAAATGACATCTAGGAAGAGTCGGGACAAAAGGGATAAGAAACGGATCAAAAATGGATAAAAGAGCAAAAAGAAGGAAAAATAGGCAAAAGAATGTCGTGACCGTGGCCTCACTATCACGATTATGAGCTATGGCAATTTCCAAGGTTGAAGTTCCAGAAGGCAATCGTGATAGCGACTCCAATTTTCATGATCACGACTTATCCATGAATCAAGTCAAAAAGTTCTAGAAGTTTTTCACGATCAAGACTTTGGATGCCGCGAGCGCAACCTACTCGAATTCAGGTGGTTAATTCCAATGGTAATGCATGAAATAAACATTGTATTCCCTCTTTCTTCCCTCCAAATTGATCCTTATCCATTCTAGACCAATCCTAACACATCCTAGCATCCCGAAACCAATCAAAACACCCTTTTAATACCCTAAAACTCTATAAATACCCATGAAATTCAACATTTTATAGCAGACTTTAGATAGAGAACACACTCTATAGAAAATACAAATTCTTAGAGAGAGACTCTTGAGAAGGAAGAATTCTACACTCATTTAGAGGGTTCACAAGAGGAGAAAGAAGTCTATTAATCCAGAGAAGATATTCTTCTTGTACAGGAAAAGAGTTACAACTCCGTATGGAGTTGTACTCTTCTCTTTGGTTCTTTATATTTTCTATATTTCTGTTTTGGGAAAAGTTAATCGTACTTTCTTGTATTTGATTGTTTACTTGGATGAAATTCCCTAGAGTGATGATAAACTCCCTTTGGGGAATCTCTATAATCATTGACAACCATTATATGGATTGATTATTTGAGTTTTACTGCAGGAACTCTTCATTAAGTTTGTTGTTCTCTAAACATATTATTCATGAAATAAGATGGAATGGATTGATATTACTTCTTGATTCTTTGTTTATTTCTTAGTTTAAATACTGAATATGCACATTGAGTTAATCAACACCAAGTGTATATGGGACTAGAATAAGTTTTAATGTTGTTTTGTAAAGATAACATTGATATTATGCGTGAATGTTTAAATGCATGAAGATGACTTATGATATTTTATGTTGTAATAATCAAAAGATGTAGAATATTGTTTGTATAATTCTAGCATGAATTAGGTTAGGTTAATCATACTTTGATCTGATGTTTAAATCATTGTAATAATCAAAGAATGATGTTTCTCCATATATATGAATTGCAAGTAGGATTAACTGATTTTTGAGAATAGTTTATAGAATATCCTAAGTAATTGAATCATCCTTAATAGAATATCGATTATGTTAAAGAAAATCTTCTATATTTATGAATTGGTGTAGGAAATCACATAAACCATCAGCTTAATGATTACCCTAAACAGAATATATGGATATATAAACGACTGTGTACCATATTTTCTCGTGGGATCGATACTCAAACTAAAAAATCCATTTTATACTATTTATGTGTCCCGTATACTTGTAATGTGTGAATTTATATTAGAAAGACCAACTTTGATGTAGGTATTTGCATTTTTCGACCAACACATGCCCTAAGATAGATAATTCGCACCAAGTTTTTTGCACCATTACCAGGGAATAAACGGTGTCTCTTGGGCAAAAATGTTCAAATTCTAATTTTTGGATATTTTATGTAGCATATATTGTTATTTTACATTGCTCATATCATTATATCGTATTGTTTTATCATTACTTTTGTGTTCATTCATCTTTGATGGAGATTGTTAAATTTTATGCCAAGGATAAAAATTTTGGGACAACCTCTTGAACGTTTAAATCTAGAGATTAATGTTCAATGTAGGAGAAGAAGTCAAGTCAAATATCATGGTCAAAGAACACTTACAGCAACATCCACGGATTATATTGCTCCAAGTCTTTATGGAACCCAAGATGGAGTGGTACGACCACCCGTTAATGCTAATAACTTTGAGATCGAACCAACTTTGTTGAATATGTTAAAGAATAATTTAGGATTCTATAGATTGCCAAATAAGGATCCTAAAATTCATATCTTTAGTTTCCTCAAAATATTTGACACATTCAAGATAAATGGGGTACCTACAGGAGTAATTCGCCTTATATTATTCCCATTTACTCTCAAGGATAAGGCGAAGATATGGCTACAGTCACTCCCATAGAATTCCATCACCACTTGGGATCAACTTGCCCAAGCCTTCCTCTCCAAATAATTCTCCCTTGGAAAGATAGCACAGTTGATCAAAGAGATCACATATTTAACTCAACTAGATCATGAGTCTTTATATGAGGCTTGGGAGCACTTCAAAGGTTATATTAGGCAATGTCCACATCATGGGCTGCCCATGAACATTCTCATCCATACTAGCTATAGTGGTGTTGATGCAACTACAAGGGGGACCATCAATGCAATGACTAGAGGTTTGCTTATAAGAAAAACAACCGATGTGACATATGAATTGCTGGAGGAGATGGTCAAGGACAATAGCATGTTGCCGACAGAAAGAGGAAGTAGCGTTGTTCAAACATCTTTTTATAAAAGGGATTCATCCGGTAAATCCATTGACAGTCATATAGGCACAATTCATGGCGTTGGCACACAAGATTGACAACCTGAGTTTGGGATGTACGGGCTAAGGAACCGAAGAAAATGGCTATAATGGGAATGTAACACAAGTGGATGAAATATTATATCCAAGGGAATGCACAAAATAACCCCTACTCCAACACTTACAATCCGGGGTACAGAAATCATCCAAATTTTTAATGGAGAAGGGATGATAATAACAAGAAACCCTAACCATCATACCAGCCATAAGGAAAATTTGCCATGCTTACACAGAAGATTGATAAGTTCTTGGAAACCACCAATACTATGTTTGATCAACATGATGAGAAATTGAAACACATAGAGGATAAATTTGATCACCTAGTTAAGAACCAATCATCCTCAATCCATAATCTTAAAGTTCAGATTGACTAACTCGCTAAATTTATTTCTATCCACAAATCGAGTACTTTACCTAAAAACATGGAACGAAACCCAAAATGAATTGAAAGATTATGATTGAATATTATAGCTAAGAAGCTCAAGGCTATAAGTGGTGGTATTATAATATTTTATAATAAGCAAGTGTATATATATTTGTATATATAATTATGATTGGCATGAAATCCTCGTTGTATATATTCAACCAGGGTTTTGTACATAAATAAATGCCATATCCTTTTACCTTTATTTATCTATTCCTTTTAAAAATTTTTATTATTTCTTAGTTTTCAAGTCAAGCCTTAGAATGCTTGACTCATTTTTATATTTAACAAAGTTTGTTTTTTGAAGTATTTTTCAATTAAAAAACCACTATAAAGGTGATGATATGAAGAATGGAGAGTCAAAAATGCAAAAGAAAGGCAAATAAAAGAATCAAGAATTTCGTGGGAATAAGGTTGTCGTGATCGAGACACCACCCCTCACAATCGCGATAAGTGCAGATATTACACCCAACAACTATATTTTTAAAAATCTGAACGTTACACCCCTCCATTTCAACATTCAAATTCTTGGAAATCAGCCCCTAACCACTAAATTAATGCCCCAAACATCTATAAATACCACCCTTATTTGAATTATTCCATACACTTCCGTATATTAAAGCAATCTTTGCAACAATTCATCCTTATTCTCTTCATCTAAAGCATTTCAATTTCCTTATGGCAACTATAAGAACCAAGAAGTTTACGGGTAGACATCCTTCTATAGATTCAAGGCCAAACTTTTCTTCAAAATACAATTCAAACTTCCCCATCTTATCCAAAGAGGAAGGCTAAAGGTATAAAAAGTTGGAGAATATGGAGTTGTTTAGAGCATTCAACATCCACAAACCATTCATGGAAGAAATGAATATCTACGAAAGATTCATGGAGTTATCAACATTTTATCTTGGAATCGGTACGTAAATATGATTTATACAGTAGACCAAGGTATATGCTTAGAATTCTTCATGTTTCTTAAATGGAAGGACGAGAATCAAATAGACCTTACCTTCTATAATCAAGTTGATGAATTTGAGATAAATTATAAATTGACACAAAATTTCTTTGGTTTTAAAATCACTGATTTGGTTAGCCGACCATCTAACTTCAAAGCAGAGCCAATGTGGTAGTTATAAGGTCATATTTGACCTTATATTATAGGTATTTTTATGGATTGAAATGGATAATTTGACTCGTTTTATGTGTTTTTGTTTGTTCTTTCATGCATTTTTATCTTTCCTTGCATTTAGACCATTTTATATATAGTTTGGTTATTTGTAGTTCATTTTTTATCATTTTGACTTTTTTTCTTTGGTCTGAGGTTGTTTAGAACAAGGACTTGTATATCTAGACTTAGAGTATGCAGGGGTTGAAACCCAAGTTAATTACGAGCCGAGGAACGTGATTTAAGTCCGATGGGTGCTTGATGATTCTTATCAAGATTCTGTGGAGATGAATTCATGATAGTTGGAGGCCGATTCAGGAGTTTCACTTCAAAGAAACGTTGAAGATCTTTTTGTGAGATTTTCAACAAGTATTAGATCAGCAGAATTGGACTTGGGATGAGAAAGTTATGTAGGAGGCAAGATGAAATGTGCAATCTATAAGAAGCCTAAGTCCAATTGATGATTGCATGTTCATCCTATTTCGAGTGGATTTTGAGGTATCTAGAGGTCGAGTTTGGAGATTCTCATTACAGACAAAGTTCAAGATAATTTGTTCAGGTTTCTAACGGATTTTGAATCACCTAATTTAGATATTGGATGAGAAAGTTATGGCTGATACAAAGAGGACTGTGCAATACCTCAAGTAACATTACTCGACTTGAGCTAGAGACTAATATACAATGGGCAATTTTTAGATGGTTTACTCTAGATGCTACTCGAGTCAAGTAACTTTACTCGACTTCGAGTAGCTACTCGACTGAAATTCAATTTAAACCTAATTTTTTGTATTTTAACCCTAACTTTTGTAATTCTTATCCGAATTGACTCCCATTTGTTTAAGGATGCTCGTATTTCATTAGGGAACATATAAACAGATAGTTTAGACTAATTTTAGGTGATCTTTCATTCATTCTTGTACCTATAACTTGACAAAGTTTTTAAGGTTGGTATCTTTGAGTTTGACTTCTTCGATAAAGGTTGATATGCTTGTTATACAACGAATCTTCCCCGTTTGTAATTATTCTCTTCGGATTGAGTTTTCTATAGTGTTTCCCCTTCAACGATTTCATACTGATAAGATCGGGTTAATTAGAAAAGGGTATAAGTTTACTTTTCTCTTTTCTCTTTAATTTGATATGAGATTACAACCTGTTTTCATTGATTGATTCCATTAAATCATTTCATCTTTATTTTGTTGAATTAGGTTTTCAGATTTGCATGTTAATTATTATTTCTCTATTTATGCTTGATTTTGCAATCGAATTGGTCTTACAAAGTCCTTAATTCACCGAGTCCATATCTATCCCCTATCTAGATTAAACCCTAGGCAACCATTGGAATTGACAACTCCGTGGAACATATGGATTCTTATTTTCTGATCTCTAGAGCTAGACCACCTCTAAACAAGGAAATACGGCTAGGAAGCATCACTAGACCTAGAGTCGCTAATTTTGATTGTTTGAAATTGCATAATTAGGGTTTAGTAGTTTCTGCATATTTTGACCCTTGTTTGATTGAATAAAGTCATCCCCATTGATATTTATAGATCGAAAAAGCCGCTTCCATTGTTTATTTTGAATTCGTATGGATAAAGTTTGAATGTGGATCATTAGTTTAACTTAGTTTTGAGTAGTTTAGATTTATTTTCAGTTCTAGATCACTTTATTATTCCGCTCAAACACGTTAGAAAGCCCAATAGTTAGGTGCTTGTAGATACTTTTCTATGGGATCGATGCATGTATTTACCAGGATTTATTACTTGATAATGATAGGGTATACTGCCCTTTAGTGAGCGGTTTGGTAGTAGTTTTCAACTACCGCCAAATGCATGTCAGGGAGCAATTGACCCAAGCCACAAGGTTTGCTCTGAATATCTCTTCTAACAAATTCATTCGTAATAAAAGTGCTTTATATCTACAAAAATATCTTGCAATGGCTTAGATCAGAAGAGTTGAATCTACCAAAGTGCAAGTCAAAGAATTGTTCGTGCTTGATTCCATTTTAAAAGGGGAAACACCGGACACCATCTCCATTATCTTTGATGCACTGCATTCCAATTCAAGGATAACATAGAAGAAAAATTTGGGAATGGGTCTGATGGTTTTTGGTATTGTATGGAACCTACGCCATCCAGGAAAGGTTTACCCACCAAAGAAGAATGATGTTTTTCGTTAATTGGATGGACCTTTTCTTAAAAATTCAGGCCTAGTGAAAGACTACCAAGGAATGCGCATTTGGAAAGGTTGGGAACAATGCACGGGGTAAAGAGATGATGCTCCAACACAAGCTGCCTCATCTTAAAGAGCAAGAGGATTGGAGCCGCAAGATGAAGCTGAAACTACCCAAGCAACTGTTGCTGGTTAGCAACAAGTTTTAAATCACTTAGATGGTATTGATGTATCAAATGTGGAGATGAGACTTCAAATAGGGAATATGGATAGAAAGTTGACAAAATTTAGTAAAGCTTAATCTTCCTTGAAAAACAAGCTACTGAAGCTCTTCAACTCCCAAAACATTGAGTTCACTCCATCGCCTCCTACTTCTCTGGATGAAGATTAGAGGTTTAAATTTTAAAAGTGTATGCAAATTTTACTCTTATATAATGCAGTATATT
>CAOJCR015942903.1:0-12191 GCA_948330485.1 Euphorbia neoarborescens
TTATATATTAGGTTTCATTCTCATTATATCTTCTGTATATATATTTTATTTTTAATTCATGCTATTTTCAGGCTGAAGCAAATGGCCAAAAGGCAAAATAAGGCAATCCCTACTGTCCTAGAAGACTCCCCTGACTCTTAACAAAATGCATTCACCTTGGAGCAGTGGATGGCTCCACTCACAGCCCTTTCACGCCAACTAAGATGTCCTTTTCCTCTATAGATAGAGCACGAAGGTACACGGTATACCTCTATCTTCTCTCTTGAGTGTTCTCTTTCTCAGTATTTTGATAATGCTTGGATGAGTGACTGTGCTGTTAGAAATGAACTTAGGGAGAAGTTTGAGGCATTAGGATGGACGAACTTTGTGAACACTAGGACCCCGGTGTATAAGGAGTTAGTGGTGAAGTTTTATTCTTTTTCTATTATTACTGATCGAATCACTAAAGAAAAGAGTATTGGATTTCGATTGTTTAGGGTGGAATATGAATTGAATGTAGAACAATTAAGGGCTATCTTAGAAATCCATAAGGATGTTTATACATGGCTTGAGGGTAGCACTCCTATTAACTATTGGATGCCGACAGGGAGGGGAGTGTACAAACCTAGCAATATGAAATCGTCTTGTATTGAGGACCTTGTTTTGTTTTATACATACAAGACTATGATTTTAAACTTTTCAGGCAAACCGGAGGTAAATAAATTGAATGGGAATGAATTGATGCTTTTAAGGCGGGTGAGGGACAACATTCAACCCCACATGGGAAAATTTGTGCTTAATGCACTAATATCTAGGGCCAAGAGGGGCTACAGGGTTAGGACATATAGTTACTAGGATAGCACATTTTCTAAGAACTCCTATATCCACTAACCACTTTGTTGCGATTCCTACCAAACCAATTAGAATGATGCTTTGCAGTATATCCCACCCTCGATGAGAGATGGAGCAGAACAAGAGCAATAACAAGAAGCACCAGCACTACCACAGGTACCAGCGCTAGAGGATGAGCATATGGAGGGGATGGAACAAGGAGTGCCTTCCGCAGCACCCAGCAGCCAATACGAGACCATATTTGTGACACTTAACAGTATGCATTTGCATAGTTTTCAGTGGATGACCCAAATGGTTACGAGGGTCACAAGGATTGACGAAGGGGTCACAGTTATTGAGGCGTTCACTTAGAGATACACTCTAACCACGGGATGGTCTATCCCTCTCCTTCTCCACCACCACCAGGGCTATCAGAGCAGAGAGTTTCCCATTTTTCCTATCTATACTTTGGCATTTACTCCATTGCACTTTCAGGGGTAAGTGCATTGTAAGTGTGGGGTAGGAAAAGGGAATTTCTCCCTTTTACATTTTTTGTACTTTGCTTTTGTGGTGCATGCTAGGGTAGTGATGGATTGGCTGGATTTGTTGATATATTCTAGGATAGGGTTGGATTTGCAAGATTTTGTTGACGTGTATATAGGGTATTTTGCTTTTGTTTTCGGTTTAGTTTTGATTTTGGTGTGTTGAGCATGTTTTCTATTTTATGTGTTGAATGCTAAATTTCTGGAAGAATTGTTCTAATATAGGGATTCCATGATTGTTTAGTTATCCTCAAAGTTGGACTTCGTTGTTTGTGTTCTATTTGATAACTTGGAATTTTAGATTACAAATTCTGGGAATTAGCCTATTTGTGCTAGCTAGTCTTTCTGAACAATGTTGATTGCATGAAAACAATAAGGATAGTCATGTATAGTGATTCAAACATTTATTGTTGTTTCTATGACTGAACTAAAATAGTGATTAGGAACAATGAAAGAGCGAAGCGACTTAAGCACTTCTATATAACTCTCTTGCATTATACAGTGAGGACTTTTGAGCTAAAGGAACCATTTCACTTTGGTTCCTAATTTTTTTGAGAGACAATCACACATTGTGGCTTAATATGTGGAGATCCTTAGGTATAACTACACTATCACACATTATGCACTTCTTTTTCAGTTTAACTTTTTAAACCTAACACACTAACTAGCCCGTAGAACACCCTTATTTGAGCTTTTTGGCCTGTTATTTCATAGCTATATTACAAGGAAAATGCCTTAAAGCTACAAGTCCAAATCCCTTCATTTTGATTTTTCCCTTCGATACATCCTCCCCTCAATTTCAAGTTGATTTTGGTTAATGAACTTTAATCTTTATTCTTGGGTGTTTTCTTCATTGTTAAATGGAAGTCGATCACTTTCTCTCCTGTGTGTACTGTTAAAAAAAGAGAAAAAGAAGAAAACAAAAAAATTTATATTAATATTCATCACTATTGTATAGTTGTTCGAAATAAGTTAGTAGCTAGTCATCTGTCATTTGGGGGTGGGTTCCAAATAATGAAATTATGAGCA
Organism: Euphorbia neoarborescens; assembly: GCA_948330485.1. Lineage (NCBI taxonomy): Eukaryota > Viridiplantae > Streptophyta > Magnoliopsida > Malpighiales > Euphorbiaceae > Euphorbia > Euphorbia neoarborescens. The sequence goes on from CAOJCR015942903.1 coordinate 2,382, forward strand.
TTTCGAGGTTACAAGTACTAAATTGAATTAAATTCTTTGTCCTAAATAAAATAAGAAACTTCCATTCTCACATTGTTTCTTGTGATCTTTTGTGATTTGGATTTCTCCATTTCTTTTCTCCAAATCTTGGTTATGTTTGTGTATAGTTATGGGTTGGTTCTCTTTCTCTCCTCTTCCCATTCCCTTATTTTTGTATCTAGTTGCTGATAGTGGAAATGTTGGGATTGATGGTTTACTCATGTTTTCTTTTATATACACTCGTGTTTAACTAGATTCTATTTTAAACTTGAATAGAGGAGTTGTGCACTAAATTGACTTTTGACACACCTAACCCTTAGCCAAAATGTTACAAGCCACAAAGGTTCTCTGATTTTGCACCTTTTTGCCAATTACTGCACCGGGATTGCCATTAGATCGCTATGTGATGCAAACTTTGTATTAATTTGAGTGTGTTTTCTTTTCACCCTGAATTGTTGTGCCTATTGAGTGAAATCCTATGAGGTGAATTAATTGGTTGCATAAGCTCTCACCGTTCCTTTTCGTTTGATTAGTTTGGGCATGTGGAATAGCAGTACTTATGTTTGTTGTCTGTAGATGATTATTATTGTTGCCTGGGTTGCTCCTGCATATTTGGAATTGGTGAACTAGCATAGTTAAATCCCAGGTGGGTTTGCAGGTGAAAACTGGTATCTTTATTCGGAGTTTCAGGTTATTTGCTTGAGGATAAGCAAAGTTCTAATTGTAGAGTAGTTGATAAGGTCGGTTTCGAATTTATGTTCTAGGCATTATGGAACCTTGTTGATGGACAATTTGACGGGCTTTTGGCATTCTTGCGTTACATATCATGAATTTTTTTTTGTTTTTGTTTAAGTTTTGAGTTTGTGTATAGTTTTGATTATTTTGTGTTATTTTGGCTTGTTTTTAGGTCCGAGGTCATTTAGACCAAGGACTTGTGTAATTTGACTCGTTTCTTGAGTCTAAGAATACAGGGGGTTGAAACCCAACATGATGAAGTCTGATGGTGAACCGTTCTTGGGAGCAGATCTTTGGAGCTATATTTGATAGACTTGGAAGCTGAATTTGGAGATGAGCATTAAAAGAAAGTTAAAGTTCGTGATTCAAGCTTTCCAATGGATCCAAGATTGTGCGATTTGGGGATCGAACGAGGAAGATATATGAGATCTAAGTTGGCAAGGAAAAGAAGGTAGAACTCGCCGTGTTATTACTAGAACTCGGTGAGTTACCATACAAATAGAAAGGCTCGAGGGACTTTGGAAGAACTCGGCGTGTTGCCCCAGAATACGATGAGTTGTGGTGCAATTAACAAAACTAAAAGTCGGACAGAAGCAAAAACGTCGACGAGTTGGTGTAACTCGGCATGTTACGCAACAACTAGACGAGTTGTCAAGCGATTGAAGGAAGCTGATTTTGGCAGAAGGCACAACTCGACGAGTTGTGTTTTAACTCCATGAGTTGTATGTATTTTAATGTTGAGAATTTTATTTCTCTTTTATTATATTTGAAAACTATATAAGGACAATTAGGGTTTATTTTATGTATCTTTTGTCATTCAAACTACTCAAGAACCCGAGGTAGGTTTTTTGGTTTTCTTTGTATTCAGATTACAGATTTGTTCGAATGAAATATTTTACTTGGAATCTTCCCCTTTTATGGTTATTCGATTTGCGTTCATAAGTGAATTTTCTTATAGGGGTTCTCCTTCATACGTTGTTTCATCCAGCTAGAGTCCACCGCATTGATAATGAGATTGACCTAAGATTTTCTTTTCTCATTCTTCTTATTTAATTCGAGTTGTGATCTGTATAGAGATAACTGTTGTGATTGTATTCATTATTCTTCTTCCATACTTATCAATTCGATCTTGCGATTGATAATCTGAATCATGTTTTTGGATTGGTTAATTATTGTGCATACGTATTGATAGCCTCGTGAACATGAACATATATTTGATTCATATATGTTACATGATACAGATTGACAACTGGAAAACCGGGAGGACTGACAATCATGCGGAACTTAAGAATACTTACTTTCTGATTCATAGAACTAGGCGGACCCTCTGGATAATCTTACCTTAGGTGGTTCATAAAGTAGAAGTAACTATCGAAAGCCCGCATTAATATTAATTCGGTTGCTTGCATGATTTTGATTAATTGATTGTTTACTAGGTTAATAAGTTTTCATCACCATTTATATTCACAGGTCAGTAAAACATCAGTTGGTTTTCCCATTAATCCCATTTGCGAAGGTTTGCTTGGTAATTTATCATAATTAGGAGTAGTGTAATGTAATTTAGGTCTTAATTTCAGCATTATTTTCACTGCCTATAACACACTAAAACCCTAGATTAGATTGTGTAGGGGTATTTTCCGTGTGGAATCGATACCTGGACTTAGAACAAGAATTATTACTTGATAACAACGGGGTACACTTGCCTCTGAGTTAAACGATCAATGTAGTTAATTATTATCTTAAATCATATCACTACTGACACGTCATTAGTCGCTCCAGTATGTGAGTCAGTTCATAGCAAGACTAAAAACGGTTTGTGAACCAATTTTCAAACGCCTCAAAAAGCAGCAGCAAGTAGAGTAGAACGATCAATACCAAATCGCTTTTGAGAGAATTAAAGAGTATCTATTGAAGCCACCAGTGTTGAGACCTCCTACTCCCGGGAAACCTCTAATCCTGTACCTGGCCATCGAGGATACCGCTGTGGGGTCTATGCTTGCACAAGAAGGGGAGGATAAGAAGGAGTACCCCATATACAACTTGAGTGAAAAACTGTTAGAGTACAAGGTCAAGTACAGTATTGTGGAGAAAACCTGTACTGGAATAATGTGGCTTACCAAGAAGCTCCGCCAGTATTTTCAGTCCTACAAGATTTAAGCTGTGGCAAAGATCGACTCAATGAGATATCTTTGTCAGACCCTGGACCTAACCGAAAAACTTTAGAGATGGTTGCTGCTATTGTCAAAGTTTGATGTGGAGTGTATAACCAAGGGGCTGATAAAAGAAAGGGATGTAGCGGAATTTCTACCTAATAAACCTTTGGAGTCGAACTACGAAGAAGTCTTAGGGTTCCTAGATGAGCAATTGGCAGTAGTTGAGGTAGAACCAGACAGATGGACAATGTTTTTTGATGGGGTAATAAACTGGCGAGGCGCGAGACTTGGAGTAATCACCACGACACCTCAGAATGAAATCATCCCACTTTCCAAACGATGAATTCCTTGTAACAAACAATAGGGCAGAGTATGAGGCATGCTTTTTCGGGCTAGAATCTGTCATCACATTAGAGGCACAGGAAGCTTTGGTAATTGGAGACTCAGCTTTGGTCATCCGATAAGCCAACAAGGATTGGGAAGTTAAAGAAGAGACTCTCCGGCCTTACTTAGAAGTAGTACAGGAAAAGGCTAACTAATTCTACAAATGTGAATTCAGACATGTACCAAGGGAAGAGAGATGGCAAATGCCCTGGAAACGCTGACCTCTATATGGGAAGGCCCTCAATCGCAGCCTATTTGGCCTCTGATCTTGGAAACCTCCAATGTGCCATTCCACCAAAATTCAATAGAAGTAGTTATGGCAACAAGTAGGGATCCGTGGTATTCATATATTGTACAGTTCTCGCAGACAGGATAATGACCAGAAGGAGCTACCACGATCGACAAAATTTCCTTACAAAAGTTGGCAGCTTAGTTCCGGCTACATGAGGGTAACTATTTAAGAGATGGAAAATGGGCTACTATTGAGATGTCTTTCTAAAGCAGAAGAAAAACACATCATAGAGCAAGTCCATAAAGTGGTATGTCTGCCTCATATAAATGGCTGGCTCTAGCGAAGAACATCTTAAGGAAAAGATACTTTTGGCTTAACCTATAAGCCGACTGTATTAATGAAGTTCCAAAATGATATGAGTGCCATATATATGAAGATCTCAATCACCTTCCTCCAATTGGACTGTAAAACCTTGCACCACTATGGCCCTTTGCAGTATGGGGAATTGACATCATCAGCAAAATTAGGCCGCCAACATCAAATGGGCATTGTCTTATTGTGGTGGCAGTCAACTACTTCTCCAAATCGGTGGAAGTTGAGTCCTTTCCTTAAAAAATAGCTATCGAGATTAGGAAGAAAAGTTACTGCTAGCTTTATGGGGATATAGGATAAGTGTACGAACTCCTACAGGTGAGACACCTTATTCCCTGCTCTATGGGATGGAGGCGGTGTTTCTAGTCGAAGTAGAAGTGAAGTCTTTAAGAGTGGCCTTAGAAGCATAGTTACTTGAAGCAGAATGGGCGAAGGCAAGATGTGAACAATTGGCATTGATTGATGAAAAGCAGCTGAAAGCCCTGGATCACTTACAGATATACGAACAGCGTATGGACAGGTCTTACAACTTTAAGATCTGAACCCAAGGTTGTTGATATGATGTGAAAAGCACACATGTTTGGCATACAAAACAAGCATAAAATATGTATATTTTGTGTATTTAATAAATATTTTGTGTTAGAATGCATATTTTTCAGGTTTTTCAAGACAAAAGTTATTAAAGGGACATTTATGAAGGATCGGGACAAATGGGGCGAATTATGGATGAAAAACGAGTAAAAGTGAAAAATTAAGGGTTTATGGACAGGGTTCTGTTGCGATCGTGACCCAAGCATGCAAGCCAGCCCTGAAGGACACTAGGCATGTCATGATCGCGACCCCTATGTTGTGATCATGACGTGCTCGATTTTCAGACCGTTAGGAACCAACGATTACTTGAAATAGCCGTTGTTCTCCCTTCTTTCTTCCTCCAAATTGATGTTTATCCACTCTAAACCAATCCCAACACATCCCAGCCTCTTGGAACCAATTTAAACACAACATAACCGCCCTTCAACTATATAAAAAGCCATCAAACTAAGCATTTTACTACAGACTTTTAGAGAGAGAGAACACTCTATACAAGAAATATAAGTTCTAGAGAGAGACCCTAAAGGGAAGAATTCCACAGCAATTCAGACATCCATTGGAGTAAGAAGATGCCTCTCCACTCAGAGAACGCATCCTTCTTCCATAGGAAAGGTTTACAACTCCATAAAGAGTTGTAATCCTTTCCATGGTATTTCTACGTTTTTCCATTATTCTATTTTGGAAATAGCTAATCATACTATTGTATTTTGTTCATTTCATTGCATGAAGTTTCCCGAAGTGATGACAAATTTCATTGGTCAATCTCTATAATGATTGACAACCATTATCTTGATTGAATGTTAGAGTTTTGTTGCAAGATTTCTTCATTATGTGTTTTAATCTCTAAACATGGTTATTCTAGAAATAAGATCAAATCTATTAATGTTATTTGATAATTCTTTGTTTAATTCTTGGTTTAAATGCTAGATATACATATTGAGTTAATCAACACTAGAATTAAGATGAGTTTTGATGTTTGTTTAAGAAGATAACATTAATATTATGCAAAAATGTTTAAATGCATGGAAAATAATTTGTGATATTATATGTTGTAATAATCAAAAGACATGGAGTATCACATGTTTGATTCTTGCATGAATCTGGTTAAGTTAATCAAACTTAATCTGATGTTTAAATCGTTGTAATAATCAAAGAGCAATATTTATCCGTGCATATGAATTGCAAGTAATAACAGTTGGTTTATGAAATTAAAATACAGAAAATACTAAATGACCAAATTCTCCTTAACAGATTATGGTTTGCAATTAAATTACTCTTATTATTTTATGAATTAATGTAGAGTTTACATTAAACAATCCACTTTTAGATTACTATAAACAGAAAATATAAGTGTGTATGCCTATTGTGTATGTTTTTTCTCATGGGATCGATACTCGGACTTAAAATCCATTTTATATTACTTGTGCAACCCATATACTTGTAGTAGTGTATGGATTTATGTTATGCAAGACCAACTATATGTGGAAATGTGAATGATCAACTATTACATGATTTTATGCATAAGACATCAGCGCACCAAGTTTTTGGCACCGTTGCCGGGGAAATAACGGTGACCAGTGGGTAGAAGTATTCAAATTATGATTTATAGATATTATATGTAGTACATGATTTATTGAAAGACATAACTTTTATCTAGATTTAAATTGATAGAATAAAGGAAACTAAAGCCATAATACATGTAAATGTTGTCAATAAAGGATGAGGGTATCAAATGAGAGAAAACCAAAGTACTTATATGTTCAAAAGAGGAGAGTGGTATGGAGTATAAAATGCAACCACTAAAAACCATAAAAACATTTACTTTAATTCTTTCAAAAGATATACAAAACAGAGGTAAGAAAAGAGGTAAAAGGGGAGAAGTGATATTGAGCATAAAATGCAATCACTTTGAGCTTAGAAACCTAAGTTTCCTAAAAATGCCTTGAGACATCAACTAAAGTACATGTGAGCTAAAATTTATCCTAAAAAGCTATCATCCTATTTAGATATAGTTGCCTATCATGTTCTAAAGTAAGTAGAAAATATCAAACTAATAACCTAGGAGATTCTTATGTTATACATGCACAAATTATACATAACTGATTGAATTGTATTTTGATGTTCAAACTAAAATGTTAGGGGATTCCACTACACATTAAAATTTGTTCATTAGTATATCATCGAAGGAAATATTTGCATAAATAGAAAGATATGATATAAAACTGGATATGACTTTGCTTGAGGACAAGCAAAAGGTAAGTGTGGGGGAATTTGACACGATGTGGAAAGCACATGTATTTGGCATACAAAAAAAGCATAAAATATGTATATTTTATGTATTTAACAAATATTTTGTGTTAGAATGCATATTTTTCAGGTTTTTTAAGACCAAAGTTGTTAACAGGAAAATTATAAGGGATCGAGACAAATGGAATGAATTATGGATGAAAGACGTGCAAAAGTGAAAAATTAAAGGTTAATGGAAAGGAATCTGTTGTGATCATAACCCCCTATCTCACGATTGCGACCCAAGCATGCAAGCCAGACCTGAAGAACACTAGGCGTGTCGTGATCGCGACCTGCTTTATTATCAGACCACTGTGAACCAATGTCTACTTGAAATAGCCATTGTTCTCCCTCCTTTTTCCCTCTAAATTGATGTTTATCCACTCTAAACCAATCCCAACACATCCTAACCTCTTGTAACTAATTTAAACACAATATAACCACCCTTAAACTCTATAAAAAGCCATCAAAATCAGCATTTTCCAACAGACATTTAGAGAGAGAGAACACTCTATATAAGAAAGATAAGTTCTAGAGAGAGGGAGTCTGAAGGACGTATTCTACAGCAATTCAGCGATCTATAAGAGTAAGAAGTTGCCTCTCCACTCATAGAAAGCATCCTTCTTGCATGGGAAAGGTTTACAACTCTATAAAGAGTTGTAATCCTTTCTATGGTATTTCCATGTTTTCCATTATTCTGTTTTGGAAATAGTTAATCACACTATTGTATTTTGTTCATTTCCTTGCATAATTCCTAGGAGTGATGACAAATTCCAATGGGCAATCTCTATAATGCTTGACAACCATTATCTTGATTAAATGTTAGAATTTTGTTGCAAGAGTTCTTCATTATGTGTGTGAATCTCTAAACATGATTATTCTGGAAATAAGATGGAATATATTACTGCTATTTGATAATTATTTTTTTAATTCTCGGTTTATATGCTAGATATACATATTGAGTTAATCAACACAAGTGTATATGGAATTAAGATGAGTTTTGATGTTTGTTTGAGAAGACAACATTAATATTATGCATGAATGTTTAAATGCATGGAAAATGATTTGTGATATTGTGTGTTGTAATAATCAAAAGACATAGAGTATTACATGTTTGGTTCTTCCATGAATTTGGTTAAGTTAATCAAACTTAATCTGATGTTTTTATCCGTGCATATGAATTGCAAGCAATAACAATTGTTTTATAAGATTAATATGCAGAAAATACTAAATGATCAAATTCTCCTTAATAAATTATTGTTTGCATTTAAATTACTCTTATGCTTTTATGAATTGATGTAGAGTACACATCAAACAATCCACTTTTACATTACTATAAATAGAAAATATGAGTGTGTATGCCTACTCTGTATGTTTTTCCTCATGGGATCGATACTCGAACTCGAAATCCATTTTGTATTACTTGTGTGACCCGTATACTTGCGGTAGAGTATGGATTTATGTTACGCAAGACCAAATGCAAGTGGAAATGTGAATGATTGACCATTACATGATTTTATGCATAAGAAATCAAAGCACCAGATGTCCTCATTCTCAAACAGGTGAAGCAATCCCACACCGATCCGAGGGGCAGGTTTAAACCCTTATGGGAGGGGCCATTTGCTATAAAGAAAGTTCTTTCCGAAAGGGCCATCAAGCTCATGGATATGGAAAGTAATGAGTTTGTCTACCCCATCTACGTGGACCGCCTCAAAAGATACTGTGTGTGAACCCTCCAGAATTGATACATCAGAGTAGGAAGCGGAGACAGTGCGGTTCTTCAAAATGGATACCATCTTACCACCTGTTCCCACTTTTATTTCACCAGTAGGTTGACATGTTAGCTAGAAATTCTAAAATGCGTGTTTGTATGAATGAATAAATACATCAATTAAAAACATCCTTTTAAGCGAAGCATTCGAAAACTTATTGTCTGTGGGTGAACACATAATTTATTGTGAATCTTTATATTATTGCTCTCTCAAATTGATTCAGCTACGCCATTGCGGTGTATGTACGTACAAAAAAAGATACATATGGAAATAAAGAAAAATTTCCACTGAAGTGAAAACCAGAAATGCCACTTCAGTTAAATAGTTAGGACTAGGGCCCGTCAGAACAAAAATTGGGGTATCCCTGATGGTCTAAGTAAAAATTATAGCAGCTTGTTAGGGTAAAAGTCGAGAAGTTCCCGACGGTCCAGGCAAAAGTTAGAGAACTTCGAAATTATTTCCATACTTTAAGAAGCACATTCATACGCAAATAGCCTACGCAACCACCCAAGGACCAAACCAAGAGGACTCTGGTCTCCCATTTCAACCACCGCGTATCATCCTCAATGGGACTACAAGATATGACATGCCCCGACAGATATCAAAAGAATCATCTTAGCATGCATTTGCATCAATTTTCATACATACATAAAGCATAGTAGACATACGGGCACATGCATCCCGTGACTAGTCTCATCCTTGATCGAAGGAGAAAAATTTTATTTGTTTCAAAATCTATCGATCAAGGAACGAGAGCTAGTCCCCCTCCTTTGCTTTATCTAGGTTGTAGACCTAAGTCCACCCTTTATCTAGGCTGTAAGTTTAAGTACACCCTCTTCTCTAAAACGTGGATCTAAGTTCACTCTTTTATCTAGGTTGTAAGTCTAAGAACACCCTCTTATCTAGATCGTAGATCTAAGTTCACTCTTTTATCTAGGCTATAAGTCTAAGTACACCTTCTTATCTAGGTTATAGACCTAAGTCCACTCTTTATCTAGGCTATAAGTCTAAGTACACCTTCTTATCTATATCATGGATCTAAGTTCACTCTTTTATCTAGGTTGTAAGTCTAAGGACACCCTCTTATCCAGATCGTAAGATATAAGTTCACTCTTTTATATAGGTTGTAAGGCTAAGTACACCCTCTTATCTTGGTCATAGATCTAAGTTTACTCCCGTATCTAGGTTGTAAGTCTAAGTACACCCTTTTATTTGGATTATAGATCTAAGTTCACTCCCCTATCTAGGCTGTAAGTCTAAGTACACC
>CAOJCR015944746.1:0-11503 GCA_948330485.1 Euphorbia neoarborescens
TTTGCCATTCAATCATTTGATAACTCGACTCATAATTAGAATGAGAGAGGAAATAACATTGATCTTTATCAATTTATTTGAGCACGACCATGCATTTCTCAGTCATAATTATCGAGGGGCCAAGTGATATCTCTCTTGTGTAAGAGGCATAAATTCCATCTTGATCACTCATATCTCCCTACATGATTCCTATTATATCCAATCACAATCTTTATGATCATCCGATTAAAGATAACGTTTAATACCAAAACATAATATTTGTCATGTTGAGAACAATGGTGATCTCAGGTCAGAGGATCTCATGACACAAATATTAGAGATATACTTATGAGTTGGATCCATGAAGTAATCTCTAAGTGGGTCAATCCAATATTTATTCTCAACAAATACATATGAACTTGATATGTATCTTGTATACATATTCATCCAATGAATATCTATCAAACTTCATATTAATCTTAATTCATTATCATTCCTATGACAATAACTGATTATGGATATTTAGAATAATAACGACTTTATTCAAGGAAATTACTACATATAATAAACATGAAAAACTATATAGTAAAACAATCAATTAATATAAAATGTTACATCCATATAATATGCCTAGGGCACTATTACAAACAATAATGACCACTAATATTGTTAAATCATTCAATTTAGTTATAAAAGAAGCTATACGGTTACCATTCACTATGTTGATCAAGTATAAAAGAGCCATCCTCCAAAGATGATTTTGTGAAAGAGACACAAAAGCAGGTACAGATGCGACCTAATATACAGTCATAATTGTCACATTATGAACTTCAAAGAGACAAATGCGACCTAATATATTGTTGTATTTGTCACATTATGTACTTCAAAGCAACAAATGCGACCTAGTATATTGTCGCATTTGTTGTATTTTGTACTTCAAAGCGGTAAATGTGACCTAATATATTGTTGCATTTGTCCCATTATATTGTAATGCGACAAGATATTTTAAGTCACATTTGTCACTTTATACTGTAATGCGACACATTTACATATGAATTTCCTTTTCCTTTCATGTGAACGAAAATCGATTTTATGCGAATGAGCCAAGGAATGTCGTGTACAGAAAGCCATTCGCTGTATATTTTTTGAAGTTAATAATTACACATTCCAAGTTGGCGATATGAGTAAGGGCGGTCAAGTAAATTTAAGTACAGGAATATGTACATCTACGAAATGGCAATTGGCACAATTCCCTTGTAAACATGTATACAAAGTCGCCGTAAAGTTTTGTCTGGAGAATGCATATCATTGGGTGTCTCGTTACAACTTCAACGAAACAGTTAAAAAGGCATGGTCTAAGTTAATAAATCCACTTGGCCACCAATCTGAATGGAAGAAATGTGATCCCTCGCTAACTGTGCTACCTCCTAAAAAGGACGATTCTAAAGATGGTTGATCGAAAAGTCAGAATGGTAAACCATCACAAGGGGAAGAATTAAACAAGAGAATATGTAGAAGATATGGAAAATCGGGTCATAATAGAAATAATTGTGATGGTATTGTGAGCACCAGGTTTTTACCCTAGGTCTATGATGAACCGGCATTCGCCGACCTGTTTGTATACTTATGTGTTCTTTTAGATTATTCTAATAAAAAGCTCCAGAAATAAAAGATCCGTATAAATGTTTTCAAAATCTGAGTTAAGACGGTTTTCAAATTAGCCGAACCAAGTTAAAATAATAACTTAGGTCGGGCTAAATTTTAAAAATTCAAAATTCAAAATATTTTTATTTTATTGGTTTTGAAAATGATATTCAAGTCAGTCAAAATCGGGCCGAGAAAAGAATTAGGATGAGGAAATAGGAGTGAAAAAGGATATGAAGATATATATTTATACTTGTATAAACATAACAAGAAATGGGCTTAGCCTAGCGGTAAAAGAACTCCCCCTATCTCTCAAAGGCCCAAGTTCGAGTCCCAGTGGTGGCTTTTTTTCTGTTCTTTTCTTTTTCTTTAGACGGTAAAATGACGTCGTTTTAAGGAGGTTTAAAAAGAAAATAAAATAAAAAGGATGAATTCAGCATCAGATGGCGAGAAAGGGTAAAGCCACTTGCGATATAAGGGGTTCTTCTTTAATTGGGAGTCTAATTCTTCGAGCAAAGACGAAATTGATTCGAATTAGGATTTTGTGAAGAGTATAAAAGAAGGGGGTTCTTCGACTTGAAAGGGGTTAGCGATTTTCGAAGAATTTTAAGTAAGAAAAATCGAAAGAAGAAGAGAGAAATTGAGGGCTTCTTTGTTTTGAGAGGTCTGCAATTTTTAGAGGAGTGAAAATCGACAGAGGGTTGGCGGCCATTTTTAGGGATTTTTGACGAAAATGAAAAATTGGGGAGAGAGAGTGAGGTTCGATCGAGACAAGAAGGAAAGGAAGAAAAATTCAGCAACTGAGTGATTCAAAAAAAAGATACGAGAGAGAAGGAGAGAAAAATCACAGACGAAAATCACAAAAGATATGAATAAAAGAGCTGCGAATGGCGATTTGGACAGCTGTGAACAGTGATTTGGACAGCTACGATCGGCGAACATTGTTTTTTGGACGAAATAGGTAATCTTCTTCTGGATTTCTTTCCCTTTATTCTGATTGCAGTTTAGTTTCTGTTGCTTTGGTGCTTAATTTGTTTTGATTTTGTAACGAGAACTAGTATTTTTTTTCGGTTAGCAGATCCTTACCGAAACTTTGATTTGATCGATTTCATTCTCACATCTTTCTTTTTTTTCCTGATCGATCGAGTCTAGTACTACTCGTCGGCTCTCAATCTGTAATCCAAATGGATTTTGAGCTTGATTTTCCTAGTTCATCTTCTAGTTCTTAATTTGGAAAAGCAGGATGTTTACCGTAATCGGTGAATATCTTTATTTCTTTTTTTTTTAATTTCTATTATAGCTTTCTAGATGTAATTTGTTTTCAGTTGAGACTCAATTCTGATTCGGAAATAATCTTTGCAAAATTGGAGTGTCATTGTTCTCAAGGTTGAGATTAGTTTCTGGTTTCATTAGTCCCAAACTCAAGAATGGTTTTTCTTAAACATTTTAAATTTGGATTAGTTTTTTGAGCTTCTCAAAACCCGTTAGAGCATTTCTACAAACAAATGCCTGAGAACTGTATGTTATTTAACTTCTCTGTCGTTGGATGTATATCGATCAGTTGAGGTTCAACTGAAAGCTGCTGGAATTTTGGTTCGAACCTAATCGATTATGGATTTTATGTCATATAAGTTGATGTTTTAGGTAACTGTTTGTTGCTGAGTTATTTCATTGCAATTGTTTAATGTCACATTCACTCTTGTTGGTTCCATTCTTGAGAAATCATTTTAGTTATTGCTCTGTATTTGTTTGTGGAGATTGGACCTTTTCATTTTGCTAGGATAATAGTTTTTTGTTATTTGAGCTTTATATTGCTTATTCTGTTAATGTTATCAGTTGCGATTGTTCCTTTTGGCTAAAGGGTTTTTTATTGGTAATGAAAAGCTAAATGAGTCTTTCAAATTTATATTCCCTGTATTCTTTATCATGTACAGTATGTTATTGTTTATCTTTAATTTAGTGTGTCTTTCTTATTGGTTATGGTGTTTCACAAAGGAGCTACTTATGTTGAATGCCTGTTTACCCCATTGATATAGTAATCTTAAGCACTTCAAAGTTTGATTGTCTAGCTGATGCATTTTGCCATGAACAATTTCTCTTGGTCGCATTTTAGATATTTATACATTACTTCTCTTCTGGAAAACTTTTGTGAGGTCTGTCAGCAATCATCTGCTAATTTGGCTTCATGTTTATTATAATTAGTGTAAGGTCTTTCAGTGTCTCGAATGTTTGGAGTACATGGTATGTTGTCATTGCTATGATGGATTTGGTGCTGTTTATTTGATGTGTGGCTATGTTGTGTCTTTTGGAATCTCCCATTTAACTTAGTTTCTGTCATATTACATGTTTTCAATGCTCAGTTTGTTATTTGGTACTTGCAACGGTTTCATAAGTATGCTTTGTGATCTATATTTTCTAATTATTTGTTATTTCTCCATAACCATGGAGCTCCCTTTCGTCCAAAATCCATCTTCGTAATTCACCTTGAAATTGGTGACTTATTAATCGATCTTCAAAATAAGATTGAATTGAAATATTGTTAACTTTTATGAGCCTTATTTGAGTCCTTATGACCATTTATATTTTTGTAAATAATTTTGTTGAGTGCATGTGTTAGCCTACTTTAAGCCGGAGGACATTGCTTTCTAAATTGTCTTTCACTTCTGTGTGTATATGTATGTGTGAATATTCCACATCTTCACTTAGTTTAATATTCCTGTATATGTACGTCTATTTAGGGATCCGACAAATGTCGGCCTAGGACCGTTAAAGCAGTTCAACGAAGGGATTTATTCCTGAATAATCGTCTCCATATTATGTATGATCCTGAACTATCTTATCCTTCCTTTTCTTTTTTATATGTTTTCTTTAGGATCTGATTTATATCTGTTTAATTATTTTATAAGTATATATTCCTATTAGATTGTATAGTTAGGCTTTACTTATTGTCCTTTATTAGTTATTTATATTTATTTACTTATATTTCATTGTTATTCCCCCAATCCCAATTTTTACAAATATACCCCTTATTATAGCTTGTGTAAAGAGGTTGTAAACTATGTTTATTTTTCAGTATTTATTTATTTACTTTCTAATGCATGTGCGTTCACATAATAATTAAGAAGAAAAAACTTGTATTAGGCCTTTTTGTAAATATTTTTATTCATCAACTTAAAATTAAAGGAAAAGGATTAATAAGTTCTCATTTGAGCCCAAATCTCTGGTAAACGGTGTTGGATTTCTATCTAGATTTGAGTAACACCGTGATTTAATTCCTGGTGGAGCTTGGAACCAGGTGGCGACCCCAGTCATTGTTCTAAGGGATTCGTGTTCGAGTCTCTTAACGTATTTTATTTCAAAAAAAATGTTTTCAATAAAAATTTCCCTAAGCAACGCGCTCGCGCGCCGCATTTTACGTCGTCCACTCACAAGTATGCTACAAAATAAATGTAGCAAATGAATCATGTAATTTGAATTTACATTGTATATCATTATGCAAATTGCGACAATCTGGTCCCAATAGAATTAGTTTTGAGTTCCTTCTGTCATAATTATCATGTTATGTATCAAATGCGATAATTTTTCGTGCTACCTGATTTGTCATAATCTCATCAGAATCACCACTCTTATTATTTTGAGTTCTTTCTGTTGTAATTGCAATGTTTGGTATGAAATACGACGTAATTGTCATGTTTTGGATCAAATGCGACAATTGTTGTCTTATTTATATACGTGTCATGCCATTCATTTATGTACATATTTTGCATTTGTCGCATTTACATAGGAATGCAAGAACTATGATATCAAAATTTATATTTATCATATAAATTTATATTATACATTTCTTTATATACATTTATTTACATAACAAAGAATTCCTATTTATAAAAAAAGTCTAGATAGCGACCAATGAAAATTTCTACTGCTAACTTCAACCAGAACCACTGACCATGATGAGAACTCCAAGAATAAATAAGGATTATTATAAGCATAGTATTTTTCTCGGGTTTATGATGAACCAGCATTTACCGACCTACTTGTATGCTTATATGTTCTTCCGAAATATTCAAATGAGAAGCTCTAGAAATAAAAGATCCACATAAAAGTTTTCAAAGTCCAAGTTAAAACAATTTTTCATAATAGCCAGACCGAGTTAAAATAATAACTTGAATCCAGCTAAATCCCAATATTCAGAATCAAAATGTTTGTTATTGGGTTAAATAGCGTTGAAAAATATAATTTCACTCGGATCAAAAATCAAACTGGGTTAGAAATATAAATGGAGTGAAAAGAAGGAAGGAAAGGAAGGAAGGAAGGAAAGAAAGAAGGAAGGAAGGAAAGAAAGGAAGAAAGGAAGGAAAGAAGGAAGGAAAGAAAGAAAGGAAAGCTAAACTATATCATTTTTATGTTTTAAATAACAGGCCTAAAACGACATTGTTTTGGGTTTTTAACTTAAAACCCAAAACGACATCGTTTTGGTTAAGTTAAGAAATAAAAAATAATAACCCAAACGACGTCATTTTGGCTCTCAGCCAAAATAATGCCGTTTTGGGATTAGGAAAGAATAAAATGCAGAATAAATCTTCAGTATATGACGTGAAAGTGGGAAAGAGTTGGGAAAATCTATTTGGCAAAAAGAGAGGGTTCTTTTCAATAAGGAGTATGATTCGATAAAGAGAGGATTTTGCGGAAAGGACTGTGATATGAATGGGACTCTGTTAGAGATAAAAATGAAGGAAGAGCAACTGTAGAGGGGTCGATAATTTTCAGAAAGAAGATTAAAAAAAGGTAATCACAGAGGGATTTTGGGATTCCTTTCCAAAATAAAAGAAAACACATTCATGATTTGGAGGTTTGATTTTGGGTTCAAAACGAAATCGCGGATCCATTCCTTGAATTTTTAGAGCTTTTCAAATTCGGCGAATAACTTAACAAACAGGTATTCCTGAGACTTGTATATCATTTAAACTGCCTATTGTTAAATATGTGTTAATTAATGGATGCCTAATTGAGAGCTATTGGATCTTTATGGTTCGATCTGTATTGTTGATCGATTTTATTTTATCGTAATCTCTTACTAGATAATGGTGATTGCTAGATCTTTCTGCCATTACTGGTGATGATGATGCATTTTTACATTCGAGAATGATGATTTCTGCTGTTGCGATTCGGAATCGAATCTTTTCTATATTGTTTAAACTTTGGCTTGAAAGTAACAGAGGTTTTGATTGAACAAAAGCCACATGCTATTTTTCTGTTCGTCTTATCTTCGATTTCAAAAGGCAATTGAGGTCAGGTATCAATTGTTTATTGTTGTTTTTTTCCACGATCTGTAAAGTCCTATGGTTGATTGAGCCAAACTGGCCAACGGTTTTATTGTACCTTATCTATCAATTTTATGTAATCGCAATCACCTACTGCTGGTAATCTATTCATTGGTTTGTATTGCTTTGATAGATATAGGTTTATTAAGGTTTGATTATGCTTAATCATAGGATATTTTAAGTGTGTTTTGGGTATAGAGTTCATTCGTACCAGCTTCTATGTATTTTTCAAATTGGGCATCATGTTTACGAGATGTGTTTTTTTTAAGATGCTATTTAATTTTTTTCAAGCTCGGAACGAGAATTTAAATTTTAATCAAATTGTTTTTATGATTATTTGGTTTTTTATATGCATGGAGCTCCCTTTTATCCAAAATTGATGCATGTTTGTATGTCACTGTAAACTTGGTTATTTGTCGCAATGTGCTTTTTGAAATATTAATTGATTTTCAAAATTTGGCTGAACCGGGATGAAGTATTTCTCAATGGCAATTGATTAAATATTCTATTTTCAATTCGGTATGCATTGTTGATTGTTTTGTGTGATTGACATTCATGCTCTGATTGGGTTAATTAACATCTCTATTTGATTTCTTTTAAATGTTGATTGCCTTTCGCTATTAATTTTTATTTCTGTCTTTGTATGCTTGGACCTTAGATTTTATTTTTATACCATATTATGTATATATTTAGGAAGCAATGCAATGAAGGAAACTCGAGTTTTCGTATAACCGACTCACTGTTGCATGTAATGTATGTAATTTGAGCTAAATAATGCTTTCCTAATAAAAACCCATTTTTCCATGTTCTACCTTGTGTGAAAGTATAGTTCCAAAATTATCCAAATTTTAGAATTGTCTTGTTTGTGGGTGGCTATTTATTTTTTGTTTTGCAGATTTTAGTTAGGTCATATGTTGTGACATTTTATTTAATTTAAATGACTTAATTGTCACTGCATATAGATTCTTTTATATTTTAGGCAATTGTACCCCAATCTCCATTTTTATACAAATGTACCCCTAGAATAGCTTCTTTAAAGTTTTGTAAACTGTGTTTATTTTTTCACATTTATTTACTTGCTTTCTAATGCATGAACATTCATAAAAAAATAAGAAGAGAAAAATTAGCATTAGGTCGCTTTTGTGCATTTTGTTTATTTCATTCATCAATCTAAAGTTAAGGTAAAAGGATTAATATGTTCTCATTCGTACCCAAATCTCTGGTAAACAATGTTGGATTCTAATTCAGACTTGAGTAACATCGTGATTTAATTTCTGTTGGAGCTTAGAACTGGGTGGCGACTCCAGTCATTATTTTAAAGGATTCGTGTTCAAGTCTCTTAAATAATAATTTATTTCAAAAATGTTTTCCATAAAAATTCCTAAGCCCATGCTCGTGCGCTTTTTGGTCATCCGCTCATAGTGGCGACTCCACTAGGGACTATTTTCTTAAAATAGGTTTTTACCAACTTCTATTTAATAGACATTTGATGAGGTTCTGAAAACTTGTCTTTTAATTTTAAATTGGTGAATATTTTTTTAGGACTAGTTTCCTCTTTTTGAAAATAAAAATGTTTTATGTATGTTTTCTCTTCTCCCCTACTCTATTGCATTCAATTTGCATTAGTTATTATCTTTAGGATGCCCTATTTACCCGTTGATCTCGAGAGAGCCCACTTATGTTCCACATTGGTCATAAGGATGCCTATTGGGGGAACCACTCATAGCCTCGTACCAACTCTGCTCGTTGGAACCTATTTTGGGAGAGAAAGAAGGTATATCTTGCTATCAGAGCCTTTGATGTTATCCCAGTTGAAACTTGAGCCCATGTATATAGTAGGCGAATAGCAACTTTCCTTAGGATTCCAAACCATAAAATAAAATGAATCTAGTTCCGACCTTTGCCTTTCCCCATTAAAGGCAAAGCGAACCCACCTTGGAATTGTTAGAGACTTTATACCGCGTTGGAGTTATAAGGTTAGGAATTTTTGACTCGCATGATACTTGCCCTTGTCTGTGTGTTTTTATGTTTTTAAGTTTGATATACTACATGCATGTTTATTCTCAAGTTTGACGTCTTTTGTATGCTATGTGTATTTGTCATTTTAGCCATGTACATGAAGTCATTTTACACATGTTTTATGTAATTCTAACCTGTGTTTATGTCTTGATCAAATGCCTCTCTGCATTTTAAAGTCCATCTGCATATCATGGTGTCATATCATATTCATATAGCCAGTAAGACATACGTCATGCATTATTATCGTAACATGTACCATTCCAAATGTCATATCATGCATCATTTCAATCATGTCATGTACATATCAAATAACATGTTATGCATTGTGCTATGTCATGCATCATTCTGAATGCCATGTCATGCATAATTTTATATCATATATCATTCTAAATGTTATGTCATGCATTATGCCATTCCATGCATTACTCCAAATGTCATGCCATGCATCATTTTAAATGCCAAGTCATACATCATTGTCATTGCTATATCATGTGTAAATGATGCTATTCATCCGGCTAAGTTATCACATCATCCATCATAAGGTAATGTCACATCACATAAAATGTCATGACATAAAATGGTGTTATCTAATAATATCATATGTATGAATGTAACCAATGTGGTTACACACTAAAGAAACATTTGTCACATGCCCAAACATTATCATCTATGTGAATGTGCACTTCATAACACAAGTATGTTTGGTTATATGCATGTCCCATTTTCCTACAAAGTTTGTTCCATTCATATAATTACAAATTGATAAGTGTTTTTGACATAATCTTTCTTTCATTTTAAATGAAGTTTATGGATTCTTTCGACACAAAACGACACAATTTCTTTTATAGACTTAAAAATTTTGATAGGATCGTTCTACAACCATTTAGATTGAGGAGTGCTAAACTAGTTTTGGATATTCTCTTGATGCCATCATTCATAAGACAGATATCAAAATTTTAGGACCCATTAGACAATGTGTTCCGCTTTGTGAATCAAGAAATCTATCCAACAATTGAAGAATTCAGTGCCATTTTAGGTTTGTTTAGTGCTCGTGGAACTAAGATAGTTACTCGTGAATGTGTTTTTAGGCATCCATCTGAGATGATTGAGATTTGGTGTCTGACAAATGCCGAATTGAGAATCCTATACAAGTGGTCATCAATGGTGGCATTTGACTTGGGAAAGGTACTTGAATGGGTTACAACTAGTGCTCACTCTCACCCTGCTTGGCCTCACTTAGTGACCCTTGTTTTCATGCACTAATCAATAGGCTTACCATATACCAATTATCATGTTCGACTTATCTCCTTAATACCATAAATGGCCCGAGATTCTCCTGTGGGTGTTTATTAGCTGAAACACTGATCAACTTAAATAAAATCTCCCAAACTGATGACATCTATATGGGTAGCCACTTAGCCCTTCTCTAATTTGGCTATTTTGAGAAATTATCCATGGTCCAAGCCCCAAGATATCTCTTAGACGAATATAAACCCTTCCAATTTCGTAGAAGACCCTTCTCTATTTGGGGCCTTCGATTTTGGGGTGAGGATAAGTGGAGCACTTGGTTAATAGATCTAGAAGATTTAGAAATCTGATGGATAACACCTTGGTGGATGATCAAAGATGTAAGGATAGTTATGTGGGAAGGATCCATACAATTGCTTGGACTCACTAAGGTCACCTTCTATTCTCTATCTAGACTAATACGCCAATTCAGATTGCCTCAACAAATAGCTCTGTTTGTGTCAACATTCGAAGAAGTAGAGTACACGGCAAATTGGCCCGAAATTATCAAAGACCATTGGAAATGTGAGTTAAAGTTTGAAAGTTTTTGTTACGACAAATTTAATAACTTGGATGTAGACAAAATGTATTTAAATTGGGTTAACATCATTGGAAATATACCTACCTAGGAGGGTAGGACTATTTTTACTTTAAAGATGTTGAATACAAAACCATGATTGTTCCTTTATATAATGATGGGTAAACAATCATTTTAGCCCTTAAAGAATAGGGATATTGGCAATTTGCACCCTAAAGAAATAATCTATCTAAAAACGCCCCAAATGTTACAAAAATCATCCAAATCACCCCATTTTCAACGGAAAAAGGGGTGATTTGGAAGATTTTTGTAACTTTTAGGGGTGATTTGAATGATTTTTGTAACATTTTCCAGTAGCCTAAATACATTAAATATGAAGCTTTCCGTTAAAAAGGGGGTGATTTGGATGATTTTTGTAACGTTTGGAGTGTTTTTGGATAGATTAATTCTTTAGGGTGAAAATTACCAATAGCCCTATTCTTTAAGGGCTAAAATGATGGTTTACCCTATAATGATTAATAAAAGTTTCTCTTCTCAAGTTTTTTTTTTTTTTTTTTTGTATAACTTTTCGAATTTATTCAAATAAAAAACGGGCTTTTTTGGAATAAATGAACTTTTAATATTAACATTCGTACAGTTCTCATGATGAGTAATGTTGATCAAAGGCTCATTCATTGTCATGACATCGTACCATGTTATTCACCATGTCATA
>CAOJCR015944991.1:0-10359 GCA_948330485.1 Euphorbia neoarborescens
ATTGGGCAGCATATATTGTAGGAATGGGTTCCACGCCATACCGGATTGAGAATTTATGCACTTGTCGGCGGGATGAAACTCGGTTGAGCATTTAAGGGAGGTGGTGGTGGTAATGCTCTTTGTTCATGACCCAAACGAATCTGACTACCCTCTGATCCAAGAGAGGGAAAATTAAAGAGATAAGCTTCTTGATTAAGCCACACTATCAAGATTCTAGAACTACTACCTTCAGGGAGAATTAGAAGAGATGACAACTAAAGATCTAAAGCCAGGATAAGTATTTAGCATTTTGAGGGAAACAACAGCTTTAACAACTAAAGAGTTACTTGAAACTGTTAGTCACTTTTGCAGGAAGAAGATGGTAGGACTAGGAAGAAACATGATCTGTTTCAGGTTTACAAATTGTCACTGAAACAAAAAAAATGGTCTCAAAACTAAAACTTTATCTTATTGAAAAATCTACATTAAAGCATTTTGATATCATACATCTACAATTAAGTAATAATAATGAAGATCTCACCTGTTCTTATTTCCAATCTCTTCATTTGCTTATTGAAATTGGGAAGACCTTGTAAAATCTCAGTTAATATTTGCATGTCAAATAGGAAGTTAGTCATTTACTAGAACTCATTGTAGCAGTCTTCTGAAGCTTCTGCAATTCAATTTCTTCAGACCTTTTTCTCACCCTCAACCGAGCATTTCTATGCATATGTCATGCTAACAGCTGAGGCATCAAAATCTCATGCCAAAAGAGAGTATCAAAAGCACAAAAGCATAAGCAAGCCTGGACGAGGTTATCTCAAACTGAAAAGCAAGAGGCAGAAGCTGTGAGAGAGCCCACAATCTAATAAGAGGAATAACTAACCAAGGCAGCATATTAGCAACTTGGCGAGACCACTTCTGGATCACATACGATATACATATTATCGTCTTAACCTACACCTATCTTCCCCATTGAAATCGGAGAAAGAAAATATACCCTAAAAGTTGGGAAGAAAATTTTACCGAATTCGTCAAATAATGGAAGTCTACAGTCGATTGGTCTTGTCTACAGGGGAAGAAAAAATGATCAGGACAGACAGTCAGTCAGTGTGGCAAAATCAGGTCAAAGGCGGTGGCTGCGGCTTGTTCGGCCGTTCTTGCTAGTGAATAAATTATGAGAATATGTGAGAGAGAAAAATATATTGTGAAAAAAATATTAGAGATGGAGGAAAATGAGGTTGATGGATGTATTCGATCCTCGAGGCGATAGGAAGTGGATGAAGAAGAGGATGATGGGTTATTTTGAGTTCCCTTGTTTTTTTTCATAAAATCTTTCCCTCTCAAATATTAGAATAACAATTTTAAGAATTTTGTGTGGGAAATTTTTTGGCTCCAAAGTGTTTTTTGGGAATTTATTTCCGACGACAATTGTAAATTTGTTGCTTTTTCCTTATTTTAGCCTAATTTTTGCAACAATTTGCTCAAACTGTGACATTATGTCAATTATATGTGACAAAATAGGCAACAATTAGTACTTTTGTTGCAGTAATCTATATGGTCTTAGTTGTATGCAACAATATTGAAAAAAAAAACTCTACCTAAGGCAACAAAATACAAACAACATAAAAAAATTTAGTTGCAGTAGGCTATATATGGTGTAGTTATGAGACCCTCCTTTGCTACCCAGACTTGACTTTTCTGCATATAGAAGCCATAACAACTTCCATTAGGTTTACCAAAACACAAACTAAAATGAATCTAGTTTCGACCTTTGTTATTCCCGGCTAATGACAAAGAGACCCCAATCTAGAAATGGTTAGAGACTTTATACCACGCAGAGAAATAAGGTTGGAAATTTCCATTTTGCATGCTATTTGATTTTGATTGTTTGTATCCTTATTTCCGAGTGTAATGTAAATTTGTATCCATCCTTAGATTTAGGTTTCATTCGATTAACATCACTTGATCATTTCATTCTAACTATGCATATAGGGTATGTTAGTACATATACATATCTAACCCACACCAATATTCTAATTGAGAGCCTGTGCTGCATTTTAGAGTCTGTCTGTGCATCATGGTCTGTCTATCATGAATCACCACATAATGCCATGCAATCCATCATACTCGATGCCATGTCATGCATCATCAATATACAATTTCATATCATTTATAGCACATAATGCCAAGTCATTCATCATACAATGTCATAACACGTATCACCACAATAAGGGCATGTCTTACATGATGCCATGTCATTCATCATACATAATTCCATGTCATGTATCACCACATAATGCCATGTCATACACCAAATGCCATGTTATACACCAAAATGCCATATTATGTATACCAATGATGCCATGCCATTCATACCATATAATATTATGCCATTCATCATCAACATGATGTCGTATCATACCCAAATGCGACATCATACAACATGCATGGTGCCATCTCACATATCACCATTTAATGCCATGTCATTCATACCAAATGATTCCATACCATTCATACCATATGATTCTATACCATTCATATCACATGATGCCATGTCATTTACAAAATATGCCTTCATACCATGACACACATAATGATATATCATCTATAATGTCAGGTCATGCACCATACACGATGCCATGTTAGTCATTACCACATAATGTAATGCCATTCATATCACATGATGCCATGTCATACATCATACATGATGCCATGCCATTCAAATCACATGATGCTATGTCATTCATCATTAACATAATACCATGCCATGCCATATATCAAACGTAATACCATGTCATTCATACCATATGATGCCATGTTATTCATCTTCAACACATAATGCCATTTCATTCATTTTCGACACATAATGCCATGTCATTTATATCTCATGATTCCATGTCATTCATATCACATGATGCCATATCACTCATCTTATATCACATGATGACATGTCATTCATATCATATGATGCCATGTCATACATCATACATGGTGACATGTCATTCATACCATATGATGCTATGTCATTCATCATCAATATGATACCATGCCATGCCAAAAATCAAACGTGATACCATGTCATTCATACCATATGATTCCATGTCATTTATCACAAAACGTCTTATCATGCACCATGACATAATTTCATCTCACAATTTACAATGTAGTGTCACATCCTATATTATATCGCATCATACTTAGCTATGCACTCTCCTTTCATGGCATATATTAGGTCCTTCCTCATTACATTTTCAACACTAGGAATGACCTAGGAGTTTCATAATGTCAATCCTTAACACGATCACTTCATGACTATGTAGGTCATGCCTTCCCTCGAACTCTCATGTGTCTAGGGGCACCGAGCATATTGGAGCCTGTCAGCTTACCCATCGTATATTCTTAGCCTCTCTCATGTATTGGTTTGTCCAAATTCTGTAGAACTTGTTTCCACTTGCATATGGAAGTCACCTTATGCACTCACGAGTTAGATTACAACCTTCCTCAGATTTCTCTTATGGTGGGGCAAATCCTTAGGATATGTATAGTCAACACTCTCACATACTAACTTCTAACAACTAACTCAAATTAACCCATGCATGCATTATATGCATTTTTCACTATCTTGGGTATACACCCATCGAGGATTACCCAAACAAGTGCATTTCATTTAAACATACCGTGTGAATACTTGCCAACATTGATCTGCAACCATATGCATGTATTCTTGAATATAGACTTCCTCATCCTTTGGATGACATCTCGTGTCTCATTTGTGCCTCAACTCAATATATTAGCATGTATATAGGATTTGTTATCGCATTTCACACTCTGTGATAACCCACCACGTCATGCAATCATTTTATATCTTGTAAGATGTAGTTGTATTGTTATACATCCGACGAGTCTCATTAGTCATTCATATATGGGCATTACATTAACACTTTTAATACGACCATGCATATTTGGGGTGTGCTATATCATGCATCATTTGTTTTCCATCTCACTAACCCTTTTATTGCAGCCATACATCATTTTCGCATGACTGCATATCACGACATCAATTCTACTTTATGTTTAGGCAAGGGTTATGTCAATATTCCCAAGTGCCTTTATCATTATGGGCCAAGTCCCATTATGTTTCATATTACCTCATTCCCGAGTGCCAGCTTTAAGGTAGGGATTACCTTATTCTCGAACACCTCCATTGAGGTAGGGTACCATCATTCCCAAAATCATGGATATACATCATTCCATGTTAGGTAAGGGTTCCACATGGGATCCCGAGCCACAAAACTTCTTGGATAGACATCATTCCAAGTTATGGATAAACATCATTCCATATTGGGTAAGGGTTCCACATGGGCTCCCAATGCTCATAAAAATGTCCTTAGATAGACATCATTTCAAGTCATGGATAGACATCATTCCATATTGGGTAAGGGTTCCACATGTGTTCCTAAAGCTCACAAAAGTCTCTTTGGATAGACATCATTCTAAGTCATGGATAGACATCATTCCATATTGGGTAAGGGTTCCATATGGGTTTCCAAAGCTCACAAAAATCTCCTTGGATAGACATCATTCCAAGTAGACATCATTCCATATTGGGTAAGGGTTCCATATGGGTTCCTAATGCTCACAAAAATCTCCTTGGATAGACATAATTCCAAGTCATGGATAGACATCATTCCATATTGGGTAATGGTTCCACATGGGTCCCCAAAGCTCACAAAAATCTCCTTAGATAGACATCATTCCAAGTCATGGATAGACATCATTCCATATTGGGTAAGGGCTCCACATGGGTTCCCAAAGCTCACAAAAATCCCCTTGGATAGACATCATTCCATCACAATGGATAGACATCATTCCATCTTAAGGATAGACATCATTCTATCACAACAGATAGACATCATTCTTCCTTAAGGATAGATATCTCTCCACCATACGGATAGACATCATTCCGTCTTATGGACAGATTGCGAGGCATTAATCAATTAACCTAAATCATCATCAACTGTATAATAGGTCTATGTCCATGTGTACTATGTCATTATTATATACCATTCACCTTGCATCTCATATTCATCCCATCTATATAGGAATTTAGGTTCAACCTCACTTGAGGAGGATGCATCTAACCTGGCTTTTCATGATTTAAGATAGGGGACAGCTGCCTTTAAATAGCAAATAATGAGAATCCTGGCAGAATGAGCGATGACTTAGTCAATAAGATTGGGGATGAAAGTGGGACTCAGATTAGGGGTGCTGAGGGTGAAGAGCCCGACGAGGAAGCGGTCATGATCAAGAATCTCAAACGACCTGTAACTGTAAGGGAATTATATGCCATACTCAACTCAACTCTGTTTGGGGAGTTTATCGGGAAGGTTGTGGTCAATACCTTGGAGGCCCAAAAATGATCACCTAAAGAAGGGGCACAGACCAAAGGCAAAGGTATAGAATGCAGAGAAAGCATTGTAAAACCCCTAAAGAGGGAGGAGATGGACATCGTAGAAAGATCCCATGTCCACCAGGCTATTATTGAGAGGCTTGATCAGTTGGACAAGAAGATAGAGAGTTTCATGACTCGAATCTCAAAACAAACTGGGTATCCAAGAACATCTCAACCCAAGGCATTGGACATCTTCACACACCCTATTAATGGAACTTCCTGAGGTATGGCTCAAGATACTAAAGGGTCGACCTTGTGCTCTACATCTCATCCACAAAAGCAAGTGAATTCGTGGACTATACCTCTAACAAATTGTTTGCCCAATGCAGATGTGCTGGGCTATTACAGGGCTTGAAGACTTATGCTCTTCCTGTCGGGGCCGATAAGCATAATTTCTGCCAATACCATGTTTTGGTAGGTCATAAGACTGTAGAATGTGTTGGTATTCACAATGTAATCCACCGACTGGTCAAGGAAGGAAAGATTCCAGAGCCACCTTTAGCTTAGCTGAGTGCTTTGATAAAGAAGATCTGCTGGAAGACACTGCTCTTGAGAATGAACATTGCTTTTCATTATTTTTGGTGTGATTTATCCTTAAGGCTTAGAATTGAACTATATACTTTTGAAGCCATTAATGCAAAAACTTCCAACTTTTGTTTACTTGCATTTATTGTTCCCGGGTGATTCTGTCATTCATTTAAACATTCATCTAATGTATCAAAATTCACAATGCATCATTGCATGACTATAATCTCGAACCTTTGAGTGAGTCAACATGGTACATCGATCGCTTGAATTAACCCCTATGGAAAAGAGAGAAATAAAAAAAGAAAGGGAAGAGATTCCTCCGACATCCTAGAAGACACACGGGGAGTAGTATAAGGCGGAGTACAAAACCAATCCTCAACTCTCACAGGCGAATCGAAGATTGCAGCACCTTAAACTCGGGCAAGTCGTGCTGGGGCAATTTTTCCATGGGAAAGCCAAGTCACATATTGGTTGCATGTTTGAGAGGTACGACACTCACGAGCATCAAGCAAAGGCACTAGATCAAGTTCATTGTAAAATTCTTGGGATGTAGCTTGCCCCTATATCCAAAACAGTATACATTTGGGAACTCTTGAGTTTTGTTAAACGATCAAAGACATCAAAATTTCAAAAACAAAAAATCTTTCTCATGTGCTAAAAAACCCTGGGCGAAACCAAAAAGATCATCTCATGAATCAAGATGTCCCACAAAATACATCTACCCTTCAAGGTCCCAAACCGGGAGAACCCTTAAATCCCCTTAACCAACAATGAAAGACCATTAGTTGGGGCAATAATGATCCAAGAAAGTGAACATGAACACTTGATTTTACTGCCTTGGTGGAGATGCTCTCGACTATGGGAGCTATGATGCAAGGTCGACAAAATTCATGTTACAGGACTTCGTCCAGAAACGAAGCAGTACCATCCCCTCCTATCTTATCAAGCCATTAGGATTGCTGAAGTGACCTCAACAAAATAACATACTGGAGTCTCAACACTCACAGACAAGATCCAAAAGAAGCTACCTACAGTTATTCGATCCCAATTCTTAAAGAAAGGGTCATCAAAGTCAGGAGAATCTCTTACCCATCGCAAAAAAAATATAACAATAACAAAATAAATTGAGGTGAGGGACGGTAGATGGAAAACCGTAAAGTACATTTGATGGGGGATGAGTCAAGCGATATGTCCTACTTTCCTTATTTAAAGTTTAGATTAAACTCATCAATTTGATATTGTGCACCTGAAATTTTACATGAATGCCATGATGAATGAATAAGAATCATCCATTTAACAATTGTGCATTTAAGTTTGTATTAAAGGTTTTGAAATACATTTTTCTCAAGTCAAACCTTATGATGCTCGCACATCCCTAGGGGCATGTCATCTACATGACCTCTAAAATCTTTTCTCCTACCCTAAGCCTAGGGGCATGTCATCTATATCACCGCTAAAATCCTTTCTCCTATCCTAAACCTAGAGCATGTCATTTATATAACTTCTAAAATTCTTTCTCTTATCACAAACATGGGGGTATGTCATTTGCATGACACTTGAAACCATTCATTTTATCTTCAACCAGGGGTATGTCATTTACATAACCCCTAAACAGACACAATTTCATTCTTGACCCAAGATGATTCACCCCATGATTTGATCTCGCCTTATTTAAAAATCCAACATAAGCCAAGACTATCAGCTTCCGCAATGAAATTTTTCCTGCTTAGAAACTTCAAAATCAATTTACACAAGTAGCCAATTTTTGGTATATCACAAGGCAAAGTGAAAGCCAAGGCACAGTGCGATGGTGGTCTTTTCTAATCGTCCGATTAGTCTCCCTCGGTATCCCGATCTGGGTCTCGATGGCTGTCTCCCAATCCTCCCAAGGCGCCAATCTGATCCTTCATCACTAGGAATCAAGGCCAAGACTCAGCCACTATGAGCTCGACCTGCCTTGCTTCATATTGAAGATCAAGATGAACAAGTGTTGAATAAAGTGCATATTACCCCACTCTTAAAGCTTTGCTTGTCCTCAAGCAAATAACTCGAAACATAGAATAGAGACATCAGCTTTTGCCTGAAAATCCAACTAGGATTTAACCATGCCATACCTATCAATTCTAAGTGTGCGTAATCGATCCAAACAATAAAACGGATACATAAAAATAACAAATATAGATACTCATATTTAGCAAGTCCAAACCAATCAAACGAAAAGGAATGACTAAAGGTTATACAACCAATCATTGCACCTCTTTGGATTTCACTCAATTCGCTCAAAGGTTCAAGATAAAAAAATGCACACTTGACCATGCAAAATACACATCACATGGCAAACTAATGGCAATTTCGGTGCAGTTATTAGTCAAGGAGCAAAATCAGAGAACCTGTGGGGTTGTAACGTTTAGAGGTTAAGATTAGATATGGAAAAGGTTAATTTAGTGTTGAAACTCCAAAATCATAAAAATGTACAATGGGTCACAAAAACGAAAACTATCAAGTTCAAACTCGAAATAAAAATAATACTAGTCCCTAAGAGATGCTTTTTCTCTTTTTATTTTATTTATATTTTTCATACATATATATAAGAGAATGAAACAACTTAGCCAAACTGAAACACCACTCTATTTTATTCTATATCACAGCCCAAGAATGAAGATAAGGGAAAAAATATGGAACGATACTAATGATTGACAAAGATGTTCTCATAACAAAATATAATCGTAAAATTTCAGATTAATCTGCAATTGATATTTACTCTCCCATTGAATCACACGAAAACAAACCAAATTGGACGAGCTCGAGAGTAGAATTGGCCAATTCTTTTTACTTTGCAAAAATTGAATTGATGAAACAATAAAAGAAAGGAATCCAAATCGATGAATCACAGAAAAAACGATTTAGAGATTAAAGCTCACAACTGAATTTTTCTTATGTACATATATATTATTTTTTCGATTTTTTAAAATTTTTCTTTCTTTTTTTTGAATTTTTTTCTTTCTTTTTTGGATTTTTCCTTCTTTTTTTTAAGACATGAGTTTTTTCAAAGAGACTAGAATTTTAAAATTGGTGGTTTCGATTCTAAAAAAATGTTTAAACTTGATACTTTATGGAAGATAATCCGAAAAGTGATTTAGAGAAAAAGGGTAATAATGGAAAAATCAAAGTGAAAGATTTGAGCTTGTAACTGTAAGGCATTTTCCTTATAATGAGGCCTACTCAAGAAAAAACGGTTTCAAACTCAAAGGGGGTGTTCTACGGGAAAATTAGATGTACAAGGCTAGGCTATTTAAGTTAAAGGGGTTAATCCTAAAGGTCTCTACATACTAAGCTCGGAATGCCAAGTGCAAAACATACACCAACTTCTATGATTTATTGTACAATGCATGATTAATCCTCACAAAGATGAGTACTGATGTGAAATTGTCCTTAGGCTCAAAATCTCACTTTCAGCATAAAAGGGTTGAAAAGTGTGCATGGTTGTTTAACTCATCCTATGTTCCTAGCAACTATCATGGTTCAAACATTGAAAATATGAGCAGAAGTTCGAACCACAATATACAAACCATCCTATCATTCTTCAAGTATACAACAATACTTAAAATGACAAAGTAAGCATGAACGGGATAATTACTCATATTAATCCATAATACCAAATCAAATACTTAAACGAATAAGCACAATAACTTAATTTCAGGGATAACTAGGTATTATTGGAATTCAATAACCAAACAATTCAATCAAACATTATGATTCAAATAAAAGCAAAACAACACACGAATAAATATGCAAATACCACCCACACTTAGATTGTACTTACTTCCAAAACTGCAAGAAGAAATAAGTACAAAATAAGGGTGAGGGGTAAGGGTGGGGAAAGAAATAAAACATAACATAAATAAAGAATAATTATAATGTACAAGATACCATATGTTGTGTTTATAGTCGGAATAGCTTGACTTTCTCAGATGCTTAACTCTTGTGCTTTTTGTTCCTATTTCTCTTTTTGTATGTCCTCTTTCTTACTTCATCATCTTTCTCATCTGGTGAAGCATCCATTTTCAATATTACCGGGACTACCAAGGACAACTCTAGCGCCGGTTCAACCTCTCTGTCTAGCTTGTTAAACCTATAATATCCGTACGTGCTTTTTATATCCTTACACACTATCCCAACATCCTTCCTTACATTATCATGACTGTTTCCTAAAGTGCTTTCTAATTTACTGCATAATTTCTCATTAACGCCCACATCAATAGGACAAATTGAGGATATAAAATTACATTTTTCTGAATAGAAAGGCAAATTCATTGAATTGTAAACATTTAATGTTACCTCATCGTGATGAAAATGGGGAGATGGGTTCAGAACAATTTGATTATTTCCATATGAAA
>CAOJCR015945746.1:0-10814 GCA_948330485.1 Euphorbia neoarborescens
AAACTGATTACACCCTAAATAAATCCACAGACATGATACATGTCACATGGAGTCTAATCATTGCATGATTCATATTCAATATCTTCTTTATTCTCATTGTCTTCATTATATTCATTATCAATATATTTATCTAACCTTCGAAGTCACTATTCATTATCTGTAGACATTGAAACAACTATTTATTTACCACTAGATGATACTTTAGTTTTTCTTTTTCCCTTAACGCTTGAAGCAATGATATTATTGAATACTTTTTCCTATGCCTTTAGTACAATACACACTTTCTTCAGCCCCAAAAGACCCATTAACATCAAGCCACATCAAATCATCATCTTCAAATACTCTTATGTTACAACATTAAGTCTTTATCATTTATTGCTGGTGAAGTTGACGAAGACGTGATAAAAAGAAGTTGTTCTTTGATTGTTTTGTCTGCTTTTTAACGTTTGTTTTTAATCTTTTGAATGATCAAAATTAAATTAAGGTTGCTAATTAAAAAAAAAAACCCTAAAATTATGCATTGCACAAAAGGCACGCCTTTTTCAATGTCACGAAGGCGTGCCTAGGCGCCGCCGAGGGACACAACTCACCTGATGTATGGCGAGATGCTTGGTTGCACGCCTTGAGTGATTTGAGCCTGAGGCGCGCCCTTAACAACTATGTTTTAACCTTCAACTTTCTCCTATTTCCAGGCATCAAGTCATTATTCTTTCACTCAACAATGCAGTGAGTCTAGATAACTCAACCCACATCTTCCAAATAACTGGCCCATCACTTGCATTATCTATCTTGATGACAACATGCTTACTCTGGGTGCAAATACACCTATGAAGCACGGACAATGGACACAGACAGTTGGACGCGGTTACAGACGCAGTATTTTAAATAAAAATGAGACTGTGGCCAAGCAATGAGATAATTGGACGTATAACAAATTTTATTTTATTTATTTACATGTTTTCTAGTGGAACGAAAAGGTTTTATATTTTATTGATTAATTACAATACAACATGGGTTCATCTTCAAGAATAACACCTTTCTCTTTTAGAAACTCTAAAAGTCGCCAATGTTACAGCCCCTTTCAAACCAGATTTGGGGCATCGAGCCACCGGATTCCGATAGCCATGGGGAGTTGCCTCCCTTCGCCCCCTTGCTGCTGCCTCTGCTCGTGTCTCCATTATGTTCAGCCGTGTCGCCAATTAAAAAAAAGTTGTGACACATTTTTGCCATTTCAAACACGTGTCCAGCCGTGTCCCGGAGTGACCCCATGTCCGAAATGGATACTTTCACCTCTTGAACGTGTCCACACTTCATGCAAATTTGCACATATAATTCTAGAACCATAGTCGTTGAACCACAATTCGACTCAATGAATCGAAATCCTAATTTTGTGAATCGAGAATCGAACCAAATTAGATTCAGTTCAAATTCATAAGATTACAAAAATAAAATATATATTTAATTCAGAGGTTTAATAGAAATTTCAAATAAATACAATCTTACAACTAAGAGTTAAAATTGTATTCTGTAACTTTCCCTTTATGTTTTCCTAATTTCACACGTTTGCTTTATTTTATTTTTTCTGAATAGAAGAAACAAAAAAAGAAAGCAACATCAATTCTTTTTACAACTGAATAAGAAACCGACTAATTAACATTAATTCGTAATAAGGAGGAAGGTTCTACTTTCTGGTTATCGGTTTCTAATTGACGCTAATTATTTTTTTTTACTCTCAGCAAATATGAAGGCCTTTCACTTTCCTCATTTAATATCCTAAATTAATGGTTTTTTTTCTTTAAAAAATCTTTTGACTAAAGCTTAAAATTCTTCTAATAACTATATTTCTTGAATTGGTTTTGCCGATATTTATAGTAACTCTCCTCATTTAATAACTCAACCCAAATTAAACCAAATATTCTGAAGCGGATGAATCAATGGTGAATTGTTCGATCTAGGGCAAAACCGATTCATTCCATGAATTCGCATCCAAAACCTTGTGAATCGTACTATTCGAATCGTGAATAGTACGATTTTGATAACAAGGTCTAGAACTCAAGACTAGAAACTACCTCCCAATTACACATTACAAAAATGATATATAACAATTTCTCAAATCAGTTACTACATCATTGACAATTGACAAGGCAAACACAAATTTCTCATGAAAACAAACATGAATAGACACCTATACCTGTACTAACAAGAACACATTGATTCCATCCTAATTATTAACAAAGTGGATCTCAAGTAAGAAATCCATTTAAGTCAATGTGAAACCAGTTAAGAAAGTCAAATGGCAATCATACATTTTGATTAAGGGTCAGCACCAATTTGATGTAGATATTGCTTCTTCTAACCCAAGTTCCACACCTTTGGTCTCAATAATAAAAAATGTGTCCACACGTATCTAAAACCATACCTTACTTGTGTAGGAAATAACTCAGGATCAATTCATATACCTTACTACCATTCCTTGTATATTTCTCCTTCCTCGGGCAACTTGTCCTAATGCCAATAGTCATTACACCCAGAGGACAATATTTTCTCTAACCTGTGTCCCAAACCTTGGGCCTAACAAGTCTGCAACGTGTTTGAAAGCAAAACTTACTTGTACAACTCATTAACCCGCTCTCTATATTCAATATAGTATTCATTCCATTCATGAAGTCATCAACATCTTAATGCTCCTTGCTCAAGCCATCTACCTAAGCATATCACCTGATCAAGACAAGATTGTCGCAAGCCCAACAATTTCTGCTTCGCTCATCCAAAAACCATGAGCATAAATGGGAAGTTAGTTATATTACCAATTTCACATCCTGGCCCAGCACAATGAAAATGTTGATATTCGTCCCTAGTCTCCTATTCATTTGGTATCACAGATTTAGGACAAATCTACAAACATTTGACACCTATATTATTTATATTGGTAACTCTCCATTTTCAACATGATATGCAATTCATTTGTACCACTCTCGTCTCCGCTGAAGGTTCTCCTTTGTTCAGGCTAGTACTACCTCCATCCTTAACACTACATTGTTGTGAAATTCATTAGGCAATATAGTCATATCAATTCAAATACAACAGTAGACTTTGAGATACATATGCAATGCCACTTAAACATTTCTACATTTTATCAAAGCATCAAAGTGAAAACAAGAAACCAATATTTCTAAATGATAGCCCAAACAGCAAAAGAAGATAACTTTTCAAGTTTTTTCCTTACAGTACAAGATAACTTCACTCTACACCCCAAGCAAAGACATCTTAATGTGTACATGTGAAACTATTGACAAATTTTGCAATAAAAAATCTTCTTTGATTAAGGTCAAAGTTTAACAAGTTCCTCCTGAGAAACCTATGCATTAAAATTGCCCCTTATTAAGAATTAAGTAATAGA
The DNA here is from genome assembly GCA_948330485.1 of Euphorbia neoarborescens. NCBI lineage: Eukaryota > Viridiplantae > Streptophyta > Magnoliopsida > Malpighiales > Euphorbiaceae > Euphorbia > Euphorbia neoarborescens. The sequence goes on from CAOJCR015945746.1 coordinate 3,401, forward strand.
GTAAACTTAGCCCCTTATTAAGAATTAAGTAATAGAGTAAACTTAGAATAAATTGGAGATGAACCAGAACTTGTTATTTGAATATTTTATCTCCATAACTAAGTATACCACAATTGCAATTTGTTTTATTGTGTCAAGTGGTTGCATGCCAGTAATTTCTTAATTTTAAAACATTTGATGCCACATTCTCCTCACCTCAAAATTATCAAGGTAGAACTGTGTTGGTGTTTGACAGTTTCACAAGTTTATGGCTAGCTCATACCATTTAGGGTAGGTTTTTAATTGAATCATCAAGGTTAAATCTGGATATTATAGTATCATAAAAAAAGCTTCGGGGCATATGAAACAAAACGAAATGGTGTAACATTTGGTAATAAATTTGTGACCAAGAATATGGCAAATCCAAAAAAAAAAAAAAGATAAATAGAAAACACATAGGAATGTTAAGGAAAGAAAAAAAAAGAAAATAACACAGCATAAATAAGAATCAATCAACACAGTTCCAACAGTGCCAACTACCAATTCCACATACAACTCATCAAGAAGAAGCTTCACAAAACAACAACAATATTGTGACATGGATATTAAACTATGATCAGCTGCGCTTGTATTGTATTAGATTACTTTGAATAAACCAAAGAAGTAAACGGACTATAAATATTACCTGAACCAATTCATCAGTGCTCATGGCACAAGTGGGAAGATGATCTGCAGGAAGAACTCGAATATTAGCACCTGTCTCACTTCGCAATCTCTGAATGACATCTCCTCGTTTTCCCAAAAGGCATCCCACCATATTATTTGGAACTAGAAGCCGTGCTGTAATAACATTATTTTCATTATCATCATGAAGTTCCACCCCACCATAACAATCTTCCTCGACAATCCGGTCATGGATTTTAAGAAGAGCATCCTGAGCAGCACAATGAGGCTCCATGGATCCCTTTTCATTCTCCGTAGTTGAATGCCCATCCTTACTCTGATTCCTAGAAATTTTTTCAGAAGAGCTACAAATGATAATTACTCTTTCTTCTGAACCAGGAAATGAATCAGGAACTGTTATGTTTGCTCGAGTCTCTTCCCTGAGTCCCTTAATTATTCCACCTCCCTTTCCTATAACACCCCCAATCTTTCTTGAAGGACAAAGTATACGATAGACAGTATCACCAGGAAGTGCATTCCCTGAAGGTTCTTCACGGTTAGAATGTTTCCATCTTCCTTTTCTTTCAACTCCTTTCCGTTTGAACTGAGTTGTTTGATGTTTTGTAAAGAATTTCCGCCTATTACCGTCCATTATCTGCCAGAAACACAAAGGAAGTGGCTAGTCGTCTGCCCTACAGAGAAAAAAAAAATCTACCCTCGTTTGAAAACAGAATGCATTACGTTTGTAATAATTAACTAAATGCTAGAACAATAGACAGATTTACTATCATCTACAACATAGTTACAAAGAAAAAAAGTCCACAGACAGAACATTCGAAGAAGAAAGCTAAAAATTTCTAGGTCACTACAACAACCTTTTGATTTTATTGAGAACCATAACCAGCCAAGTTAAGATGCAATACAGTGCGAGTAGTAAAGTGAGCCATTCAGAGGAGATGACTTCTGATGATCTTAATTACACGACAGGGGAAACGAAAGAGTAAGCACGAAAAACAGAAGGAACAAAAAAAAAAAAAAAAAAGAAACTTGCATCGCGTAAGCATTAATCACCAAGAGAAAATGCAATGCGTAAATACTTCCAATTGTTAGAATAAGAGTAGAATGTCTGAGAATAACTATTAGGTCTAATATCGAAAGCTAACAAACAAGCAGCAAGAAGAGAAAATACTTCCAATTGCGCAAAAAATAATTAATCTGTTGAAAAGATAAAACAAGAAATGCTAGGGTTATCAAGAACACTTAAATGGTGCATCGAGAGAGAGTAGTCGAACCTGGAAGAATGAACAGCACAGAGAGAGAGAGAGAGAGATGTTGAAATAAGGTTTTTGGTTAGGGACGAGTGCTAATTGCCCCCACGTAGCAGATACAATCTCCTTCAAGCCTCCATTGACAGAGGTGGTGGCCTGAGGCAGTGAGGGGCTGAGTCTTTGGGTCGAATTAATAAGGCCTTCATTACTCTATCTATTTTCATTTTTATTGGGTGGACTTACGACGGAGCATTAACCGTTACCTACCGAACCTGGATAACATTAATTTTGACTTTCTCCGGCTGGTTATTTTATTTGTTCAAATTGGGTCAAATAAATATATATTACCAATATTTTGAATTAGACTGAATTTATTAAAATAATTTTAAATTTATTTATCAATCTAATTTAATTATTTTTTTTTTAGTTTTTTTAATTATATTAATTATGTATTAATTAAAATAAAATTTTTAATTCTAAATTTTAAATATTAAATATTAATAAAAATGTATTTATTTTTAATATTATAATTAATTGATAAAATATTATTGTGATAAAAAATAAAAATAGTAGAAAAATATTAGCATTTCTAAAAAGTTAAAATGGCATAAAATTATGTATCGAAAAAGTATAAATAAATGAATATGCATAATTAAAAACATAAAAAATAAATTTTCATGAATGTGCAAAAGATATGAACAATTACACTTCAAAAATTAAAAATATAAATAATATAAAAAGGGTCATAATTAAAACTTCTGCATAAAATTTAACTCTAATCCATTAAAAAAACAGATTCGAGTAGACTTAAATCGAACTTATAAAAAAAATTAATGTTCAAATTCGACTCGTTAAATTAATAAAAAAATTATTGTTCAATTATTTTAATTTTATTTATTTCTATGCATTGGATTACTATGTAGTGGTTAGGAATTTAGGTAGATATGGGCTCTACATAGTCTTGAATAAATCCACACAAAAAGTACAATATGATTCCGTCTTCGCAAGTGATTCTCGGGTACATCTCATTATCCTCTAAATTGATATCATTATAATATAACATTAGAACGCATAGACTTTGACAATAGTTAAAGGGCATGTAACGGAATACCAAGTACGAATATGACTGAATAGGCTAAGGAACATGTTAATATTGATAATGAGTTGATAGGATTGTCAATCAATGTCTGTTGTGATGATATTGCTGGTCATTTAATGGAATGAGACAAATATATGTATACGTATATACAAATCCCGACACACATTTGTCCATTTGGTCAATTCTATAAGAAGAAATATGATAACTTATGAGCATGGTTATGCTTATTGCTTGATATATCATATATCATTTAGCAAGAGATAATACAACATAGCTGCTAGGATAGAGACTTTAAAAGAAGCTGCTTAGTTTTCTTAATTGGAGCATTTATGGTTTGTTAAGGTTGTATTCTTTTAAATTGAATTGAAGGGAATTATATTGAACTAAATTGAATTGAATGAACTTGAAACAAGATTAATCCTACTTTTACCGGCACTATTGTTTAGGCCACATAAACAAGGCACATTGCTAGACTTTATGCAAGTGGAGTGCTAGGTACATTTGACCTATAACCAATGGTGCACGCAAATATTGTTTAAGGGGCAAAATAACCAATGCGCCCTTCAACAAAATGGCTGAGAGGGCTTGTGGGCTATTGGACCTAAAATATTCAGACAAATATAGGCCTATGAGCACTAGTGCTAGATATGGTTATATTATTTCATTACTTCCACTTATGACTTTAGTAGGTATGGCTATGTCTACCTAATGAATCACAAATTTGTGACCCTTGATTGCTTAAAGGATTTTAGAAACGAAGTGGATAACCAGCTTGGTAAGACTATCAAAGCATCTCAATATGATCGAGGAGGTGAGTATTTGAGCTAAGAGTTTGACACATTTTTTAGAGTTGGGATTTTATCCCAGCTCACTCCTGTTGGTACACCCTCGTGGAATGGTGTATCGAAAAGGAGGAATAGGACCCTGTTGGAGATGGCCTGCTCAACGATGAGTCAAATTATTCTCCCTACATCATTTTGGGGATATGCTTTAGAGACAACAGCTTTCATACTGAACTGTACATCGAGTATGGCAGTTGAGAGCACTCCATATGAGATATAGAGGGGCTAAAAGCCTGTTGTTCTCATGAGAATTTGGGGCCGCTTTGCACATGTTAAGAAATTAGCAAGTGATAAACTAGAGTCTAAATCAGTTAAATGCCTATTTGTGGATTACCCTAAGGAATCTAAAGGTTACTACTTATATGACCTAGCTGAGAATAAGGTGTTCATAGTTAGAAAGAGTTATTTCTTGAAATAGAAGTTCTTTTCGAAGAAAGAAATTGGGAGAAAAATTGAACTTGAGGAAGTTCAAGATCATCAACCTCACGAGAAGGACTCGATAACTGAGCTAACTCCATAAGAAGTTGAAGAGACGGGCCCAGTTACACAGGATCTTAGAAGGTCTGATAGGCTTTATCATCAGCTTAGAGACATAGATTTCTAGTGACTGATGATAGGGATCTTATGATCTTGGATCAGGAAGAATCTAAAAGCTATCAGGAGGTTGCTTCTAGCACACACTCAGATGAATGGCACAACACCATGGAATCTAATATGTAATCCATACGTAATAACCAAGAATGGTACTTGCTTAATCCACTTGTGGATTCTAAGGTGATTAGATACAAGTGGTGATATAAGCTAAAGGCTGGTAATACCTTCAAAGAGAAACTCGTGGCGAAGGGTTTTAGGCAAGTTCAAGGAATTGACTATGATGAAACCTTCTCGACAATCGTTATACTCAAATCCATTAGGATACTCCTAGCCATAGCTATATGGTATGACTATGAGATATGTCAGATGGATGTGAAAACCTCCTTTCTAAATTGTAGGCTACTCAAGGATGTGTACATGACACATCATGAGGGTTTTGTCGATCTTAAGTATCCTAACAGGGTGTGCAAGCTTTATAAATCTATTTATAGATTGAAACTAGCATCCCGATCTTAGAAAAAGAGGAATATGGATGAGCCTTGTGTATACAAGAAGGTGAATGAGAGCACTTCCATATTTATTGTACTATATGTGGATGACATCCTTCTGATTGGAAGAGACATACCAATACAACTTGGGTGAAGCTAAGATGATCCTAGGGATTTGGATCTATAGAGATAGATAGTGTTAGCTTCTAGTACTGAGCCAGTAGACATATATAGATAAAGTTTGAAACGTTTCAGCATGAATAAGGTGAGGAAGGGATTCTTAACTATGCGAATGTGGTTTGAACCTTAGTAAGAAAGACTCTCCTCAAACAAAGAAGGAGAGGAAGACGATGAGGGTGATACCATATGCTTCGGTTATTGGTTCCATTATGTACTCTATGTTATGTACATGACCTGATGTTGTTTTTGCATTAGGTATAAGGAGCAGGTACTAGTCAGATTCGGGTGAGAACCACTGGACTACTGTCAAGGCAATCTTTAAGTACCTTAACCACACTAAGGATTCATAATTAGTGTATGGAGGTCAAGATGAGTTTCAATGGCTATATTGATGCTAGTTTTGAGATCGATGAGGATGAGAACTAGTCGCAGTCTAATTATGGATTTCTCTTGAACGATGGAGCCATTAGTTGGAGATCCTTTAAGTAATCCACCATTGCAGATTCTACTACAAAGGCCAAGTATGTAGTGACATGTGATGAAGCAAAGGAAGCTGTTTGGATCAAGAAATTCATCACTGGCTTAGGAGTGCTCCCCTTTATCCTAGATCCAGAGATAGTATTTTATGACAACAGTGAGGCTATCGCACAGGCAAAAAAGCCCCGATCACACAAAAGATCCAAACATGTACTCAAAAAGTTTTACTTGATTCAAGAGATCATGGATCGATGTGATATTGCATAACAGAGGGTTGATACAAAGAATAATATTGTTGATCCGTTGACTAAGGCGTTGGCTATCACAAAGCACCAAGATCATACTAGGTCTATAGGAATTAGGGCTATACCTACTTGGGTCTAGTACAAGTGGGAGATTGTTGGTGCGTCCTAGTTTGTAGGCATTGATTCTTTTGTATATTGTACATTTGTAATATACTTTGTGTTATATACATTTTGTGGCATTTAATAAAGGCATTAATCTATTTGTATTTTTATCTTGTGCTATAGTAATAAATAGAGTATCCAATGATTGAAATCATAAATGTACATCCCAAGTTTTCTAGGTTATAGGAATGAATAGAACTATAAACCTGTGCATCGGTTGACTGTTCGACAGTTAAAGATGCAAGTACATGTACACCTCACACAAGAATAAATAGAGTTATATAAGAAACACGAAATGGTTTCCTACTAGCATGGATCTAGAGCCTAGATTCATCATGCAACTGACTACGATGAAACCCCGAGTTGATTTCTGTAGTAGTCTCTAGAAGAGACATGATCCGTAAGTTTTTTTTATCAATTTTATTTTATTTTCATCATCTCCATAAATTCCATTTTACTGATGAAATAGAATCTGATTTGTGAAAATCAGCAATTACTTGGGGTCATGGGATCGGATCTAGGAAAATTAAAATTGGTATTTCCACTATGCAATTTGATTTCTGGGGACAAATCTGGTTTCAACATTTGCTACTATAACTAACCCGTTGAGTGATTCAGCATACAAATATTGGTGTCGCTACAAGCCACATAAGGCTCATTGAGACGTAGTTTGTATATTAATGCGATGTAAAATGATTAACGGTTGTGCATGCAAGTTCTAGTGTCAATGAGATCTATATGGGATATTGATATAAAATGCTATGATGGGTAACTACTAAGTAGGGAAGAAGCCTAATAGATAGTGTTGCATATTAAAAGCGATTATCATGTGGATTGATGAGATAACAAGTTATAGGTTAAATGCACAAGCGCAAATTATTAAGGTGTAGTTTGTAGATTATTGTGACAAACCCTAATGAATGTTACTCATGTAACTTGATGTAGGATTTGAATTACAAGGCAAGAGGAAAAGAACTAGAAGCCTATATGGGGTATATAAAAATTAACATGTAACCCATGAGGGGGACAATATATGTAGAAAGCAATATGCAAATGAGAAATTTGCTTCAAAATTGTATAAGGCTAACAAGGCCTTGAGTCATGAGATGCGGAGGCATGAGAAATGGCAAAGGAGTTAGGGATAAACCTCTGTCTTAGGGGTGATCATAGATCGGTTTGGTTTAAAAGCCGATCCGATCCGAAGAAATCCGATCCAAACTAAGGGTATTTTTTAGATTCGATCAATCTATTTTACACTTCAGTTCGATTCAATCCAACCTAAACTAGATCGGTTAATCCAAACAAAAGATTAAAAAGAAATTATAATTTTCTAATTGTTATTTTCTTATTTTCATATGCCAAATTTCAGTATTCTAATGTTACAAACATCCTTAAGATAAATTTTATAATTTTAAAA
>CAOJCR015948252.1:0-10422 GCA_948330485.1 Euphorbia neoarborescens
TTTCCTTTTTTCAATCAACTGTACTTAGACAAAAGTATGTTTGTTAATGTTAAAAACTTTTATAAATGTACTACTAAGTCTAAGTATTTTTTATGTATAACATTTACAACTTATATTTTAACTTTTTGAATATTATTTAGGTGTTAACTAAGAACATAGGATTCCACATACCATAAATTTTACTCTTGGTTTAAGACTTTAAGGAAGTAAATCATAAAAAAGAGTTAAGAATAGAGTAAAATATAATTAGGCTATAAACAATAAAAAGTAATTTTGGTATGAAATCGGTATATATAAACAACTTAATTTGAAATTTGCCCGAAAATTTTTAAATTTGGCCTTATTTTTAAACCATCAAATTTCTATGTACACCCCCCACACTTAAATAACACAATGTCTTCATTGTGTGGAAGGGCATAATTCTCACAACATAAACATAATATATAACTAAAAGATAGAAGGAATTCCTATGTTGGAGTTTTTATTTGGGCAAAAATGTTGAGAATCCGTGAGCGACCGTATCGCGAATTAGCCTTGTCTCTATTACTTTTCATGCTCAACATTTGCTTCATAAGAATGACTGAAACTCACTTAAATAGCATCATTAAACAACCCTTTAGGCTTAAGTGCAAGACCTAACCCAAATCAGAATAAAATAAAAACAAAAGCAAATCAATTAATTCGTAACATGCAAATATATACAAACATAAAATATATATACTACTTGATAAATAATATATCCATAAATCAGATTTAAAATAATTCACCCATTGGTCACCGTTATTTTCCCGAAAACGGCGCTAAAAACTTGGTGCATTACCAATCAGTGTTTATAGGTTTGGTGCGTGAAAGGAATGACTAATGTTCCATAGATCAGAATATAAACATACATTCACTAATCATCATTCCCCAGCAATGGCGCTAAAAACTTGGTGCATGATTACACCTATCAGTGGCAGAGGGTATTCATGTGTCAACACTTAAGTTCATCTTTTATAACACGAATTCAGACACTACCGTAAGTATATAGGTCGCACAAGTAGTATAAAATGGATTTTTAAGTTCGAGTATCGATCCCACTTGGAAAAATGTACGCAATAGGTTAGACATCCTTATTTTTTGTCTATGGTAAACTTAGAGTGGATTTGGTTGTTATGTTACATGTTAATGACATATTCCTAAGAATCAACACACAATCAACTTCCTCTTTGTCATTCTTTCAAGTCTATTTTAAGGCAAAATCATATGTTTAAAGATTTTTTGTTTATCATTCTCATAAATTATATGACTTTTTATGACAATTTCTACGCATGTTAAGATAACCATTCTTTGATTATTTCAATGGCAAACATTAGACTTTAGACATGACAATCCAACCCTAATTCATGCAACAAACATGACCTTAACGTAATGCATAATGGCCAAGATCATGTTCATATGCTTTTAAAGATCATGCATGATTTCAATGACTTATCACATCCTACCACCATAAACCACATCAAAACTTAATCCTAATTCAACATAGATCCGGAATGATTAACTCTCAACATATGTTAAAAATCTAAGTAAGAATTAGAATCAAGCAATCTATCATAGAAAATCAAATAATTCCAATATCATTCATAAAATAACATTGTTTAGAGAACAACAAACATATAGGGCATTCATGGGAAGTAATCCCCTTAAACAATATGTATATTGGTCATCAATCAATTGCAAACCATTCCCTTTCAAATCTCTCACAAATTCCAGGCGGACTAAAAGGCATGAATAAATATAAGAATAAAGTGTGATGAACCTCATCCTTAAAACATAAAGAAGAAGGAAGAATACAACTCTCTAATGGAGTTGTATCCCCCTTGTAAGAGTTAGAAAACCCATAAATAATGTAGAGCCTTCTCCCTTACTTGATTTTCGTGCCTCCTCTTTGGAATATCTCTGCTTTTCTTGCCTCTCTCTCTCTTGAAAAGAAACTCTAAAAAACTTGTAATTATCTTTTCTGAAAGTTGAGTTTGATGGGCTTTTATATATGTTCAGGGCAGTTATAAGCGTTTTTCATTGGTTCTAAGGGGATAAGATCAATAAGGATTGGCTAGGGATGGAAAAGGGTCGAATTGGAGGGAAAACAATGGTTAAATTGAAGTTAACATTGCTCTAACGGTCATATTTTTTAGTAGGTCGCGATCGCGAAATATGGGTCACGATCCCAACACCTTCTTTTCTATTTTATTTTTTACAAGTGATAATAGGTCACAATCGCGATAGAGGTGGTTGCGATCACGATAGACTTCTGCCCAATCTCTCTCGATTTTTTGTTTTTCTTCGTTCTTGATCCATAATTTGCGCCGTTTGTCCCGATCCTTTCTAAATGACCTAGGAATGACTTTGGTCTCAAAAAACCTGAAAAGCAATCATCTAAACACAAAATATTCATTAAATACACAAAATACACATATTTTAGCTTGTTTTCTATGCCAAATACATGTGCTTTGCACATCGTATCACTGATCATGTGTCCCAATTCGACCAAGATGTGTTGAAAGAGTAAGATAATGGGATCCCTATTTGGGATGATTTTATTGGTAAACATATCATGGTCGTATGTGGTGTAGTTACTCAGTCCGGTATGAAAGGAGATCTGCCCTAGTATGCGAACTTTGTGAATTATTTAGTCAGTGGAGTGCTTTCCGCCTGACATGGATCATAGGCAGAAGAAGAGGTTTCTACATGATGTTCGGTTCTATTATTAGGAAGAACCTCTTCTATTCAAGAGATGCGGGGATAGACTAATAAGGAGATATCTCCCAAAAGACGAAGTCAGAGACATCTTGTCTCATTGTCATGCATTAAGTGTAGAGAGGGGGGTATCACAGTGCCCAAAAGACAGCCGCCAAGGTTTTACAGTGTAAGTTTTGGGGCCTACCTTGTTTAAAGACGCATGAGATTTTATGGTCAGCTGTGACCAAAGTCAAAGGACCAGGAACATTTCTCAGCGGAATGAGATGACTCAAAATAGAATTCTTAAAGATGAAATTTTTTATGTATGGGGCATTGACTTCATGGGACCCTTCCCATCTTCTATGGGGAACAAATACATCTTGGTGATGGTGGATTATGTCAGTAAGTGGGTTGAAGTTATTGCATCTATCACCAACGATTCAAGGGTTGTCTAACATATGCTAAAGAAATTGATTTTCCCGAGATTCGAGACTCGTAGTGCATTAATCAGTGATGGAGAGAGCCATTTTTGTAATTGAGTCATTGAATTTCTGTTGAAAAAGTATGGGGTAACTCACCGGATTGCTACTCCATACCATCCTCAATGTAGTGGCCAAGTGGAGGTCAACAACTGGGAGTTGAAATGGATACTTGAGAAGACGGTCAGTTCCTCAAGAAAAAACTGGGCGCTCAAACTCGATGACGCGCTCTGGGCTTATAGGACCGTATATAAAACCCCCCATTGGATTCATACCGTATTACCTTGTGTATGGAAAATCATGTCACCTCCCGGTGGAATTAGTGCAGAAGGCATATTGGGCCACAAGTTTAAATTAAACGGCCAGAGGTTCAAGCCATATCTTCTTGGTGATCCACCAAGAACTGTGTTCTCCATTCCTCTCGCCAACCCTTTTCCTGCCCAGCCCATATCTAGCCTTCTGCCCATATAACAATCCTTCCATCGAGTCCAATAAATAGCTCTATAAATATTTCTCTCCTTTCTTTCCTTCCTTTTAACTAACAATTTTTGCAGATCCCCCACACTCCCACATGCGCAACACATCTGCAATCCCATCCGTCCATCTACCGAACACTATACAGTTCCCCAGGGAGTTTCACTCTTTACCCTGCTTATTCTTTTATTTCTCATGCACTTTGCGGAAAAAATATTGATTAAGTATGGAGGGGTAGCCTAAGGCATAATATTTCTATTCGGTGTATGGGGTATAAAATTTTTGAACATTTTTTATGAAGCATGCTAAGAAGTTAGAGTGTTGGCTGTAAGGTTTATCATTTTATTTATTAAGTGTTGCATATGAGTTATAATGCGGTATGATGACCATTAAAGATCAAAATCCAAGTCTACCTTGGATGTAGGGACTTATTGGGTTCCTGAATCAATGTGACGAGTTAATTAGACTTGATGGAATGTAGTCTGGATGGAAAGAGGCTTAGCTATTGCTATATATTGTTTCTATAGCATAAAAATAGAAGTGACTGAGTGTTATATGTTTTGCTCAAATAAAGGATGACCAACTTGTCAACACCCTTAGATGAACACAATGGGAGATTTACATTCAAAACCTTAATACAAATTGCAACCTGAATATCAGCCATTACTAACCTGAATAAGAGCCTTTCTTAGACAAAGAAAGTAGAGAGCTTAGATCCGGATTAGGAAATAAGTGTGCTGTAAGCCACATTAGTTTTTTCTTTATCTGTAAAAAAAAGACCTAGGAATAAAGCGTGAATATATGCATTAGAGTCCCCCTACAAGCTGAAAGTGCCCATTAGGATGCTCTCTACAATCTGAGGTTAAGAAAGCTTGCTAACCCAATAAGGCTATAAACAGGAGTGTATTTTCCATAAGGTTCTCTTTGTAAATCTCTCCTAACACAAGACTCACTTCTATTGATAGGTTTGGCTTAGTTCATCCGGCTATATCCCTTCAGTTTCAGTATTGATATCTAATCATACACAAGGAATTTATGCGGTCCACTCTTCAAGACCAGATTGGAAAGGTGCTCTATGACTTTTATCTTCCTATCATAACTTTCAGGCAAAACTTATACATGCGATCCCACCCAGTTATGTTTATTCTCCTTACTCAGGGACGAGCAAGGTCTAAGTGTGGGGGAATTTGAAAGCTTGCATTCAGCACCCTATTTTCCTATACATAAAGTCCTATTTTCACATGCTTTCACTATACCATTTGCATGATTTTTATTCTTTTCCCTATTGTTTCCTGAATAGCACCATACTTAGGATAAAATTAGAAAATATTTGTTTTATGGTTGTTCATGCCTTACTCAGCATCCTTTGTGGTGAATATTACCCGGGTGTATAAATATGTTGGTACTAAGGACCTAAAGGCCCGAATGATAGAGGCCGAACGCCAAGAATGCAAAATATCGGATGGAAATAAGGGAACCCAACTCGGGAAGATCGAATGACATGGACTGAATAGACATCCACCCTTTTTAACTCTCCTTGCCAAATAAGTATTCATTTCCCTGGCACCAAGATGATCCGGTTAGGCAAAAGAAAGGACTCGGTCAGGCACCTGCATCTCCCGGATCAGAATGGTTGATGGGTAACAGGAGGTCAACTAATGAAGATTCGGTTATTCAGACTTACAGGATAAAAGCCACATAGAAACTGGGGGATTTACACCGGGTCAATGGAATCAAGCTTCTGGACATATGCTGATTATGAGGAAAAGATTATCTTTGGAATTTTTGCCCAGAATGGAAAGGAACAAGATGATAGCCCACACCTGACACAACACCAACTTTCACCAACTTGGTATGGCCATTATCACCAAATCTGAAATGGATGGGACATATTTATGGGAGTTAGCAGAACATTATCAACCACTTACTTGACAAGACTTTCACCTTTTTTAGGGTATAAATACCCTTGCCTGAAACTGAAAGGGGGGTTCCCAATTTTTGGTTCGAACATTAGCTTAGAATTTAGAGTTTCAATTCTTTTCTCGGTAATTATTTTTCCTTATTCATAGCTTAGCTTTAGTTTTTTTGCTTTAGTTTCACAGAAGCTTTGGGTGAATCTCTGCACCATCTTCTTCATTTTCTCAACCTCATCACTTTCTCATGTGCATCATCATCTACCAGCTTCCGTCTATTCCCCACAGATGCAGCAGTGTGTACATCTTCAACATCAAGAGAGGTGAAAGCTTTTATTTTCCAGTTTGCTTTTCTCGCTCCCTTTTTAATCTCTTGTGTTGTTGTTGTATTACATTTTCACTATTTTTGTGAAACTTCTTTCCACCATGTGTAACTAAACCCCTGTGTGGGTGGTATCTGCTAATAAAGGTTTTTGACTCTGTTTAATGTTGGTTTTCTTTTAAGAGGGTATGTGTTGTTTGGATTTCCTATGTTTATGATTATGTAAGTATATAGCTTGGCCACCCGTATCCTTTCTATGATTCACTAGCTGCTGCAAGAGTGAGGGCTAGTGATAGATCACTATAGTGAAATCTCAGAACCGGATAGGTTAGGGATAGCTTATATCCGAATCCTTAATGGTTTATGAAGAAACCGTATCGAGTGCAACTAACCAACCATCCGGGTATAGCGAGAGTTAAGCCAAGTTAGAGTCATCTAGATAAGAGAATTTGACCTAGAGATAGGCTTTTATCCTCGTAATCCTCCATCATATGGCACATATTCACCCGGTATCAAGCACTATTTATACCCTTTAGGCTGGATATCACCCACACTCGTCCGTATCTATATTTATCTATCTTTTCATCCGCCCGAGTGTAACCAAAGTTCTATTTTGCCTTTTTATATTTTCAGCTTTCTTTCCTTTTATTTTTCGGATACACACAACCATTAATTCATTCATTTGTCACACACTTACACTAAGCACTGATCTGTATACACTAAGTTTCCCTGTGGATCGACCTTGGTTCATCCGATTCGTTCAGGTCGATCTTGAGTACTATAAAGAGTTGTTTTAATCCCACCAACTGGCACCACATTTGCCAACATCTGAGGATACTCAACCACCTCGATGAACTTGGCTTACAGCTATTTCTGAATTTCCTCCTTAACCTTTTCAACCCATTCTGGAAGTAGCCTTCTGAGCTTCTGCTTTATTGGCTTTATGTTCGTATTGGTCGGGATTCTGTGCTCAGAAATATCTCTTTCTACTCTTGGCATATCCTTGTATGACCATGCGAAAGTTGTTACATGCTTACCATATCTCTCCTGTCCTTAGAAGTCAGATCGGAAGAAATGTATACCATTTTGGCTCATTAACATTTCCAATGCTTATTTCATGCAATGATGTGTTATTTATGCTAAATACTTTGCATGAATGCTCAAATGAATACATGAAATCACAAAAATATAAGTCACAGAGGTAAGCAAAAGCAGAGTTTATTTCATTAAATGCCTTATAGGTCGAATTGTCAACATCAAATAGAGAACCTATGTTTATTACATAATTAAGCTCCACAGGCGGAGGGCCTTCAGAGCTGGAGCTTCATTCATCACCTCTTGGGCTGTTGCTGCTGGAGTTGTGGGTGGACCTTATACCAAAAACTTCTCTCAAACCATATCTAGCATACTGGTTCCTTGGATGGACATGCATTTGATCACAGCCGTAGCTACCTCTTCTGCCTTAACATTCAGAATGTCCTGAATCTCACCCATGGTTCAGCTGCCTTAGGCTATCTTGGACAAAATAGCTGTTAAGGTCTCACATATGGCATCCACAGCCTCTGACAACTCCGTAGATATTGGATTTTTAGCATTCACAACTACTTCTTCAGCTAGCTTTTTCCCGAAGGCTACGGGTTCCTCGATAATCTCTTTCAAAGTATCATCGGAAAAGTTCACTACATCATTAAAGATTTTAAAATCGAGAGACACTTCTCCCAGATGATCTCTAGGTTTCGGCTCACTATTGTATATGGGCTCCTCGGCCATAATGAAGTTGACATACAGAAATTCTGTTAGATTCTTATTCTTGGTTCGCATTTTAAGGTGATAACCCGACCTCTTCTTATCCTTCTGGGTTGGCACAAAAACCAGGTCAACGATCCCCTGTAAATTCTTACCGAATCCTCAGCCAAGTTTATAGTTCATCCTCTCAAAATGCTTGTATACCCATGGTCTGATCGAAAGTACCCATTCTCTTTTCTAAATTCTAGATTTCAGCCCCAACTGATTCTAAACGTAAGCCACTTGGAATCTAGTAGTGGGGAGTTCTATGGCTGCCAGCGCTGCTAAGATGCTCGGTTGATCGGGCTCAATGGGCACAGTCTTACCATCTTTAGGAACCTTTATCTTTTGATGGAGTATGGAGGATACTCCTCCCAATGAATGGATCCAGGGTCTACCCAATAGGAGTGAAAAGGTTACGGGATTGTCGATTACTGTGAACACCGTCTTGGCATTTACTCCCTGAACTTCCACATCTGTCTCAAAAGTCCCTAAGGCTGATCACTTACTATCATCGTAGGCTTTGATAACAGTAGTATATTTCTTTGGTGAGTGCCAAATGGGGTATAATTTCGAGTGGATAGATGTTAAGTGCTGATTCATCATCGACTATAACGAAAGACATTGGCTGATCCATGACTTGTACCCTTAGATACATTGCTTTATTATGTGCCCGCCCTTAGAAGGCAATTTCGTTTCCAAAAACACAATAATGGGAGTTTTTTTGAGTAAGTACCGGATCCACTACCTCTCCCTTAGATACACTTTCGATTAGGCCATAAACTTCTTGAGGCCCTAGAAAGATTCCCGCATTCATAGATACTAGCCACAATGTTCTTTTTTCTGTTTTCTCTGATTCTTCCTCCTCCGAATCAATCTCCGCCAGATTGAATTTGGTTACTTTCTTTTTTGATTCATTTTTGGAGTTCTCTTTCTTGGCAACCAGGAAAAATTCTTCTTTACTATCATCGGAAGCAATATCCTCTAACCTTATCCTTTTCAACAGAGAGGATGTGGCCGAAACAGTTTCAACCACAGCTTCATCATTCTTTTACGAGAGTTTCTTCATGATCACACACTTAAGTGCACCTGATTGTACTATGTTCACGTGTCCTCCAAACTTTGGTAGCAGATTGGTTTGGGTACTAGACTTGGCAAATAGAGGCTCTTCCAGTTGCCCCTCCTTAATAAGTTTCTCAACTTCCTACAAAAAAAGTAGCACATCCATCAGTTTTGTGTCCTACCACCACATGATAAGCACAAAAATTATCCTTATGTTCTGGTATGGGAGCAGTATAGGCCCTAACTGAGTTCAGCAGCCCTGTCTTTTTAACTTGAAGAAAATCTTAGATAAGAGAATATCCCACGGATTCATGATCTGTCTCCTTCTCTACCTTTCCTGACTATCAATGGCTTAACTGATAGTGGACACATCAATACTAGAGGTTGATGGAGGACTTGGCTTGGAGCTGGAACTTTGGCCCGTAGTCTTATAGCTTGTGGAGAAGTTCTTGCGCTTCAAGCTCAAACTTTGAATTTGCTTCGGGAGGACATCATATTTTTCCACCCGTTTACCCATCTCTAGCACCTCCAAATATGAGTCGAAAGTTCTATACCGCATTTCTCTCTTGTATATATCTAGGCTCCCATCCACTAGCTTGATAATGAGCTCAGAGATAAATGGTTTCACATTAAACCATTCATTTTTTTTAACCATCTCTGATAATAGTCGTGGAATATTTCCCCTGGCCGCTGGCTTACCACTTCAAGGTCTTGTAACAAAGTTTTGAATTCCATGTTATTATTAACATAGTTATTGACAAATGCCTTGGATAGCTCCTCCCAATCTCTTTTGATAGATTCGGGCTGATGATTATACCATCTAGTAGCTTCCCCATCCAAAGTGGTGAGAAAGAGATGTGCAATCTAGTTATGGCTTAAACCTACCATAGTCAGCACAGTAACAAACTGGGTCACATAGGAAACAGGGCAGCCTTTACCCTTATAGGTCAAGAATCGTGGCATAGAGAAACTTGACGGGAACCTTTCTATTTCAGTAGTGTGGAGGTTCTTTGGGCTAGCATATTTTAACTCTTTCACTAACAAGATACTGAGGACTTTTTGTAGGACCTCTTGTTGCTCTTTCTGTTGTTGCTGAAACTGCTCTTGTATGGAAGCTTGCCACGCTGCTAGTGGGCCTAGGATCTTAGATTCCTGCGCTTTCCTTTGTGGGGATTGCCTGTCTATAGCTTGGAAAATAGGTGGTACTTATGTATCTTAGGGAGTAAGAACTTCATTTTGTACCGACACTTGTTCCGATGGTGAGTTATGTGGCCCTACCCTAGTGGCTCTCAGAGATTCAACTATCGCCATCATCTTGCTAGACAACACATCTGTAAACTTCTCTGAGTTGAATAAATCAGTGATCATCTGATGAACATGAGCCTGGGTTAATTGCCCTATCCTCAGCCTAATTTTTTCAAGGTAATGTTGGGTTGCTCTACTCTAGATTGGATTAGCCATAATATCAGCAGCTTCAAACAAATTCTACAGCTGTTCGACAAAAACTGTATCTTCTTCCAACTCCAGCACTATTCTACCTCTATTTGATTCTGACCTGACCAGTCGGGATCCTTCCCTCCTCTAAACTACACGGGGAGCAAATGGTTAGAGTGATGTATGGTGATGAGAGAAATTGATAAGACTCTAATGGATGTGATGATTATGGTGT
>CAOJCR015957080.1:0-12573 GCA_948330485.1 Euphorbia neoarborescens
AAGACGAGAACATCAAAATACACATAAAACCATAAATAACAACAATGAAGGAAATGCATGAAACATAACACATAAATACCAAATATCAGTCAAACTATCCATCAATTGGGTTCTATAAAGCCTAGAATATAAGATCAAAACTGACCTTACCATTACCATAAATAGAATACATGAACTTATAAACTACTGTGTTCCTTTTTTCTCGTGGGATCGATACTCGAACTTAAAATATATTTTATACTACTTGTATGATTTGTATACTTATAGTAATGTGTGAATTTATGATAGATAAGACCAATTTTTATGTGCGTATTTGCATATTTTGACAATACATGCCTAGGGTAGGTAAGTTCGCACCACGTTTTTGGCGCTGTTGCTGGAGAAAACGTTGTTCGGTGGTTAAAGTATTCAATTTCTGATTTATGAATATAGTAGATAACATATATACTTTCAATACTTGTTCTAATTATTTTCTGTTTATTTTTGAAGAAATCATTGAAGTTAGTGATGAATATATGTTATGTGTGATGAATATATGTTATGTGCTAAAATGGGCCAAATTTAAAGGTTTTTTACTTACACAAAAAACAAAGCATGTTTATACATTTTAAAAAGTATCATGCAAAGTTTTTAAGTTAGAAAATGAATAAAATTTATGCCTATATTACAATATGCATGAGTATACCTTTTTATATACCGATTCTTACCAAGTTATTCTTTATCGTTCATAGCATATTTATATTTTGTTTTAATCATAATCTTTTGTTTTATACATTATTCCCTTTAGCATATGAATAGAATAAATTCAATAGTCTTGGAAACCAATATTTTATTAACACCTAGATAAAGTTCAACTAGTTAAAATATAAGTTGTAATGTTATGCATAAGTAAACACCTAGACTTAGTGCACATCTATGAATACTTGAACATTGTAAGACAAACTTATATCTATATACATCTGATTGAATAAGGGAAACTAAATCCATAATTGATGTAAGTTTTTGTTAATAAAGGATAAGGGTATCAATTGAGAGAAAAGAAAAGTATTTTTATGTCAAAAGGAGAGAGTGGTATGGAGCATAAAATGCAACCACTAAAAATGATGAAAAAAACATTTACTTTATTTCTTTCAAAAGATATACAAAGAGAGGTAAGAAAAGAGGTAAAAGGTGAGAAGTGGTATGGAGCATAAAATGCAACCACTTTAAGCGTAGAAACCTAAGTTACCTAAAAATGCCTTGAGATATGAAACTAGAACATGTGTGCTAAAAATTGTTGCAAAAGTCTATCATTTCTATCTTGGATATAGTTTGTGCATCAAACTTTAAGTGAGTAATAGATGTTAAACTAACAAACTAGGAAGTTTTTATGTTACACATGCACAAATTCTACTATGACTTATTGAACTACATTTTGATGTTCGACTAAAGTATTGAGTGATTCCACTACATATTAAGTTCTATATTCATTAGTACATTTGTCAAGGGAATGCTTATATTGACAAAGATGCATGTTTAAGGACAAAATATGACTTTGCTTGAGGTCAAGCAAAGGGTAAGTGTGGGGGAATTTGATACGACATGCAAAGCACATGTATTTGGTATATAAATGTATTTGGCATATAAAACATATATAAATCATGTATATTTGTGTATTTTACAAGTGTTTTTGTTAGATTGTGTATTTTGCAAGATTTTTAAGACTCAGATATCAAGCGTAATATATCAGAAGAGTCGAGACAAATGGGATGAGAAGAAGATAAGAACGGATAAAAGAGTAAAAACAGGGGATAATAGGCAGAAGAAATTCGCGATCGCGGGAGGCCTATCACGATCGCGACCTAGAGCAATTTCTAGGGTTAAAGTTCTAGAAGGAAGTCACGATCGCGACATGTTGGTGACAATCACGACATACACTAGATTTGAAGAAAAAGTTCTAGAAGGAAGCCACGATTGCGACCTTACTTATCATGATCATGACCCGTTCAAAATCAGGAATTTATTTCCAACGGTCTTGCATCAAATAAACATTGCATTCCCTCCCTTTTCCCTCTAAATCAATCCTTATCCATTCTAGACCAATCCTAACATGTCCTTACATCTTTCAACCAATCAAAATACCTAGCTAACATCTAAAAACTCTATAAATATCCATCAAATTCATCATTTACAGTAGACTTTTAGAGAGAGAATTACACTCTACAGAAAATATAAACACTTTATAGAGAGACTCTAAAAGAGCATAAATTCCACACATATCAGAGAATTCACAAGAGAGAAGGAATTCTATAAATCCAGAGAAGACATTCTTCTTATACGAGAAAGAGTTACAGCCCTGTATGGAGTTGTACTCATCTCTTTGGTTCTTTAAGATTTTTGTATTTCTGCTTTGGAGAGAGTTAATCCTATTCTCTTAAATCTGTTGTTTACTTGTATAAAATTTTCTAAAGTGATGACAAACTCCCATTGGGTAATCTCTATAATGATTGACAACCATTATATGGATTAATTTTATTGAGTTTTAATGCAAGAATGCTTTATTATGTTTTCTATTTTCTAAACATGTTGTTTATGAAATAATATGGAGTTGCTTGATGTTACTTAATTGATTCTTTGTTTAATTCCTAGTTTAAATACAGAATATTCATATTGAGTTAATCAACACCAAGTGTATATGAGATTAGAATGAGTTTTGATGTTATTTGTAAGAATAATATTGATATTATGCATGAATGTTTATGTGCATGAAGACAACTTATGATATTTTATGTTGTAATAGTGAAAAGACATAGAATATTGTTGGTATAATTCTTGCATGAATTGGGTTAGGTTAATCATAATTTAATCCAATGTTAAATCATTGTAATAATCAATGAATGATGTTTTACCATGCATGTAGGCTTAATTGATTTAAGAGAATATTTGACAAAATAGTTTATACAATTAAATCATCCTTTGTAGATTATGAATTATTATAAAGAAAATCTTGTGTATTTATGAATTTTTGTAGGATTCACTTAAACCACCAACCTTGTAATTACCATAAACAGAATACATGAACTTATAAACATCTGTGTTCCTTTATCCTCGTGGGATCGGTGCTAAGACTTAAAATCTATTTTATACTAATTGTGTGACCTTTATACTTGCGGTAATGTGTTATGTTAGATAAGACCAACTTTCATGTGGTTATTTGCACATTTTGACCAATACATACCTAGGGTAGGTAAGTTCGCACTAGTGAATATAGAACAATCCAGGGTACCATCAAAAAAATTTTTTTGCAAAGATTTTAAAGGCTAATCTAGTGATGAAGGAGTCGAAGTTGATGAAGGTGGTTGTAGGGGGAATGAGGGAACCCCTAAAAAATTTGCAATGAGTTAAAAAAGGTGGATGAAAATTTGGCACTTGCTGCCAAAATAAGACTCCATTTCAAAGATGACAAAGACGAGTTTTGTACATTTAAAGAACAACTCAGGTATCTCGTGTCTTCTAGATTTGCAAGTGTAATGTTGAACACTAAGGATGGGCAAGTTAATAAGTTACTTGAAGAGGTCGAGTCTAGCAACTAAGGGACCCAGTGCATAATGAAACCTCAACTAGTCAAGCGGTTCTAACAGTGGCGAGATCGCCAATTATAGAAGAATTAAATATGGTGGAAATAAATAATACCCCTTCCAAGATTAATATATGGCAATTGCTGCTAGAATCCAAAAAGTATAGAGAAGTAGTAATGAGGAGATTGATAAAGTTAGGAGCCAATCCAATGTCAACCCTGGAGGATGTATACAACCTGATATACAAGTCAAGTTCGTATGAGGTGGGAATGTGGCAGTCAAGAAGAAGAAACTTATGATAGCTTCCAGTGATGAGGACTTGCCACCAAAAGGTAAATGGTACAACAAGGCATTTTTTTTAAAGTTAAAACATGGATCGGGACATGCCTTATATCATTTCTGATGATGGGTCAGAATTAAACATCTGTCCTTTGGAAAATCTGCCATTCTTGGGTTTAGGAAGTGAAGCTCTACAAAAGATAGCCACGACCATAAAAGCATATGATGATAGTAAGAGGTCGATTGTGGGAACCTTTAAAGTGGAAGTAGAGGTTCAAGGGGTGAAATTAATGGTACTGTGAGCACGAGATTTTTCCCGAGTCCATGATGAATCGACATTCACCGACCTGTCTGTATGCTTATGTGTTCTTTTAGATTATTCAAATCAAAAGCTCAAGAAATAAAAGATACTCATAAAAGTTTTCAAAATCCAATTAAAGACAATTTTTACAATAGCCAGATTTAGTTAAAACAATAGCTTGAGTCGGGCAACATTTTAAAATCTAGAGTCAAAATAATTTTATTTAGGTTAAATCAGGTTAGAATATAAATTTATTCGAACAAAACTAGACCGAATTAAAAACAAAAAATGAGTGAAATGGAAGGAGGAAAAGAGACTTACCAGGATTCTCCTAGTAACAACGAGCAAACCGGGAAGAGTAAAACTTGAGTAACCCCAGGTTAGGCGAGATTACCCATTGAGTTTAAGCATATCAATAAGCGGAGAAATATAAAAATTTGGAGAAAGGGGGGTTGTGATTTAAAGAGAAGAAGATCAATAGAGAGGATCAGAGTTGAGGGTGACCGGAGCGAGACAGAAACCGGTGAGGATCTTTGAGAGAACTTTGGGGATTGTTGGAAACTAAATTAGTTATTCAATCTCTTTCTGGAAAAGCTTGATTCAAAGCTTGGTTTATGCTTCTGTAATATCGAATTACTGATTAAATTATTGGATTCTCTTAAATCTTGAACTACACTACAACTAGATATTCCTAAGACTCAAATGATCTCTACTCTTTATGCTTTTGGTTTGATTTTCGTTTAGGGATGATTGTTGGTTTGACTTTTCCCGTTGTTCGATTTATTCCATTTAATCTTGGGTTTTAGGCAATCCATTTTGTTATTGGATATGTTGTATTAAACTTGTAATATTCCTCTGGTAATTGGTTTTGTTGCTGAATTCATTTGTGACAGTCAATTCTTGAATAATTAGGTTGTTGCATAATTTGATCTTGTTGAGTATTGTCAAATTCCATCATGTATTGAAAATTTGAGTGTATTGTATTAATATACTAGAAAGTGGTGATAAGTCTATGAATGTCTATTGTTTTATTTAGTTTTCCTCTACCAATGTGTTGTTCTTTGTTCATCATCAGAACAATCTTGTTCTATTGGTATATATATTAATTTGTTAATTGGTTTTTTCTTTAGGTTCATAGGTAGTATTTTATGAAATTTTATAAAAGCTTCTTATTGCTGTATTTAATGACCGTTTGCAGCAGTTTTTTTCTGTTTCGAGGAGTTTGGTTATTCAAAGTAATTAAGCAATACTTAGGTTTTTCGATAGGAATTAATTTCTATAGTGGGTGTTTGATGGTTAATGTTGAATGTATAATCGAATATAATTTAGATGCTGTAGATTGCATCCTCTTGTCATGTTGTTCCTTTGCTTGTCACTTTTCGCCCGCTATAAACTGTTGTTAGGAATTATTTTGTTCTCCATTAATCTATTTGTTTCATTTCTAGTTTCCAACTTTCATTCATTTAAATGCTTACTTGGTTTTTTGGTCAAATCAACTTGCACTTATTTTCTTATCAAGATGAGATTGATGCTCAGACTTTTGGTTTTTTTACCTATCTTTTGATATGTGTTTTTGAAATGTCATTTTATTTCCCAAGTTTTATTAAACTAGGATGAAGTATTTTTTAATACTGACTGGTTTAGTGTTATGGCTTGTCATGGGTTTTCAATTTGGAACACATTGCTCAGAGTTTTATGTGATTGATATTCGTGCCTTGATTATATTAATTAACCTTTAGATTTAATTTCTTTTATATATTGACTGGCTTTTCAATTTTTTATTTGTGTCTTTGTTTGTGAATGTTAGACCTAGATTTAATTTTGTTAATGATTAAAGAATTCATCTAGAAATCATGCCAAGAAGTCAAATTTAGGGCCGCTAGACCAGTTCAAAGAAGGAAACCTTGAGTTTCCGGATAACCGACCCACACAAATTGCATGTAATTAAGAATTAAAATTAAGCCAAATAATTTCAAATAAGAATCACCTAAAAATTCTTACATTAAACGAGAAAATATTTTTTTAGGTCCAGCCTGTGTCTACCAGTCACCCAAACCGGTTCGATCTAACCAAACAAGTCGAATTGATTGGCCCTTATTATACATGATCTCGAGCTACATTATCTTCCCCTTTCTTTTATATTTCTACTTTATGAGTCTGATTTGACTCCTATTTGTTTTTATTTTTGAGAATATTTTTGTTAGATATATGATTTAAATTTATTTATTGTTCATTATTTTCTATTTATGTCTATTTATATTTTATTGTTATTCCCAATCCCAATTTCGATCAAATGTATCCCCTTAGTATAGTTGTGTGCAAGGGTTGTAAACTGTGTTTATTTTTCCACATTTATTTATTTACTTTCTAGTGCATATGCATACACATAAAATTAAGAAGAGAAATTGAGGCCTTATTCCATTGTACATGTTTTATTTTATTCATTCGCCAACTTAGAATTAAAGGATAAGGATTAATAAGTTCCTTTCCCGAATATGTGGTAAACGGTGTTAGATTCCTACTTAGGTTTTGAATTACATCATGATTTATTTACCGGGGAGCTTGGAACCGGTTGGTGACTCCAATCATTGTTTTAAGGGATTCGTGTTTGAGTCTCTTAAATATATATTTTTTATTAAAAATGTTTTCATAAAGTTCGCATCATATGTGTTATGATCCAATTGAAGAGGGACCTAATCAACTTAATCCAATTCGAAAGGAAAAGCCCCTATCAAAATTATCATCTGCTCACAGTAGCGACTCTATTAGGGATTTGTCTTCTTAAAAAAAATTTACCAACTTTTACTTTAGAGACACTTGATGAGGTTCTGAAAACTTTTCCTTTAGTTTTAAAATGGTGAATATTTTTAGGATTAGTTTCGTCTTTTTTGTACAATAAAAATGTTTTATGTATGTATTCTCTTCTCATCCACTATTACATTGCACTTACGTTAGTTGCTAAGTTTAAGAACTACCTACCCTAACCAGGACAATTTTGAGAAGGCATCGCTTTGTGTTCCACATTTGTATATAAGGACGTCTATCGAGAAATCCACTCATAGCTTCTACTAACTCTTCTCGTTCGAACCTATTTGGGGAGAGAAAGAGCGTATATCTTGGTATTGGAGCCTTTAATGTTATCCTGACTACGAATCAAGCTCATGCATATAGTAGCCAAATAACAACTTTCCTTAGGATTCCAAAATGCTATATAAAATGAATCTAGTTTCGACCTTTGCTTTTCCCCAATAATGACAAAGCAAACACATCTATTGATTAGAGATTTTATAATGCTTTCGAGTTATAAGGCTGGGAATTTTTTATTCATATACTACTTGATCTTTTTTGTCTATGTTTATGATTTCATGATTGTGACAGCTGCACCAGCATTAATTTTTTGTTTTGAGTCCAATTTATTGACATTATTGTTAGGGTAGAAGGTGCATTAATCTTTTCAGTCATGCACATAAGAATTTCTGACACATGTTGTATATCATACTAATTCATATTGGTATATCGGTCAAGAGCCTGTTTATATCCTGAAGTCTGGGGGCAGATCATGGTTTGTCAAATTATACTCATATTGTAGTTGTCTATGGTCTAGCAACTTTTTTTGGTTCATCAACCATTAAGATATGCATCACAGCATAATGACAAATCATGTACCATCCTTAATACCATGTTATGCATAATTCCATGCCATGCAACCTTCCAAATGCTACATCATGCATAATGTCATGCCATGCATCATTCCTAATACAATGCCATGTATAATGACATATCGTACATCATTTCAAATGCCATGCAATGACATACTATCATGCCATATGCCATATCATAATAACATGTCATGCATGATGACATGTTATACATCATTCCAAATATCATATCACGAACGATACCATGTTATGCATCACTTCAAATACTATGTCATGCATTATTATCATGATATGTACCTTTCAAAATGCCATGTCATGCATCGTTAAAATGTTATGCCATGCGTTATATCATGTTATGTACCATTTCTAATACTGTATCATGCATTGTGCCACATCATAAATCATTCCAAATGTCATGTCATACATCATTCCAAATGCCATGTCATGCAGTATTATCATGACATATACCATTCCAAATGCCATGTCATGGATTATAGCATGTCATGTAACATTTCAAATGCCATTTCATACATTCTGTGATGTCATGCATAATTCCAAATGTCATGTCATGGATTATTATCAGGACATGTACCATTGCAAATGCCATGTCATGTATCATTCCAAATGCCATATCATGCATTATATCATGTCATGTACCATTTCAAATTCCATGTATGTATCATTCTATTTGCCATGTCATACATTATATCATGACATGTACCATTCCAAATGTCATATCTTGCATTATTCCAAATGCCACAACATGCATGATACCATGTCTTGTATCATTCCAAATGCTATGCTAAGCATTACATAATGACATGTACCATTCCAAATGACATATAATGCATTATCTCTAATGTCATGTAATGTATAATCTCATGTTATATATCATGCATAATGTCATGCCATGGATCATCCTAAATGTCATGTCATGTATAATATCACGCCATGCATCATTCCAAATGATATTTCATGAATAATGTCATGCCATATATCATACCATAATACTATAATGTCATATAAAAAATAATTCTAAATCATTCATTATTTTATGATGTTGCGTCACACCTAATGCCACAATATCATATCATATATCATTCCAATTATCATGTCACACATGATGCAATGTCATTAATCATTTCAAATACTATGTCATGCGTAATGTTTTGTCATTTATCATGATATAATATCATGTCATGCATCATTACATGCTATGCATCATGTCAAGTCATTTAAATGTAATGTCATGTCATGTCATACATCATGATAAAATGTCATAACAAACATTACTACATGTGTCATGTCATACATAATTCCATATCATCTAGTGCAATATGATACCATGCCATGCTAATCCCTGCCATGTCATATAGCATATCATGATATAATGTCATGCCACTAACCATACTATAGTACCATGGAATTTATAATGTCATGTCATACATCATTCCAATGTTATATCATAGCGTTATATCTTAGCATTATGTCATATCATAGAATTATGTCATATATCATGACATGGTACCATGTCATGCATAATAATGTTATACCATGTTATACATCATGACAAATTACCATCCATGCATCATCATGCTATACCATTATTAATTATAATATAATGTCATATCATGTATTATGACATTAGGCCATGACTTCCATCATAATATAATGCCATTTCACACATCATGGCACTATGACATGTCATACATCATGGCATATTGCTATATCTATATCATAATGCTATACTATATGCGACGACATTCACTATCAAGTAATGACATGCCATGCATCATTCTTAATGACATGTCATTCCAAATACCATGTCATGCATCATTTCTAATTCCATTTCATCCATAATATCATATCATTCGTCATTCCAAATTTCATATCATCTGTGATGCCATATCATTCATCATGACATAATGCAAAGCCATGCATCATGGCATATTGCCATGTATACATCATAACGCTATACCATATTCATACATAATTCAATGACATTCACCATCACATAATGCCTTATCATGCATCATTCCCAATGCCATGCCATTTTAAATACCATATTATTCATCACTCCAAATGCTCTATTATGCATGATGTCATATCATTCATCATGATATAATGCAATACCATGCATTATGATATAAAGCTATATTATACATCATTTTTAATTCCATATCAGGGATAGTGCCATGCCATTCATCATGGCATAATATTATATCATTTGTCACTCTAAATATCATGTCATATATGATTCCATATCATTCATCATGACACAATGCCTTCCCATTCATCATGAAATAATACCATATCAAGCATCATTCCAAATGCCATGTAATGTGTGATGCCATCTCATGTATCATGATGTAATTTCATGTCACTCATCATGATATAATACCATATCATACATAATTTCATATTCCATGTCATGTATAGTGATATGTCATTCATAATGACATAATACTATATCATTCATCATTCTAAATGCCATGTTGTGTATGATACCATGTCATTCATAATGGCACAATTCCCTACTATTTAACATGACTTAATACTATGTAATGCATCATTCCAAATGCCATGCCATGCATGATACCATTTCATCCATCATAACATAATACTATGTCATACATCATTTTAAATTCTATGTCATGCATCATGACATGATGTTATGTCATGCCTCATATCATACATCATAACATCATGTCATGTCATCATAAAATCATGTCATGTCATACATCATGATGTAATTTCATGTTATGCATCATATAATATCCTTCATAGTCATAGGCTCTTCACTACTAACTACTAATAATTAAATACTAACTACTAATTACTAACTACTAACTGCTAACGACTAACTATTAATAATTGACTGCCTAACTCAAGCTGCCATACATTTTCATTGTGTTAGTATAAATTGGTAATCATTCAAAGATGTACATCTTTAATTCGCATATCATGCGCATGACTATGTAGCCATATTTTACAGGTAACATCTCAAGTAACGTATCAATAAATATTTATGATATAATCATGTTATATTTCCTTTATGACCATGCATATATTCTAGAAAAATATTATCAATCACATTTTCTTATTATGTTTAGTAATACAAGGGTGACATACCTACATATCAAAGTCTGGCCCAAACAAAAGGAATGAGTCTATTGTATTATTCACGTGTGTGCCATTGCACTAACCTTTTTCTAGGCAGCAATTTAAATGATACTTGTATGTATATAATCATATACATCATCTATGTGTGCCATTGCACTAACCTTTTTTAAATGTATCCATTTGCATGAAATCTTATATGTCATATCATCCATCATCTATGTGCTAATGCCTTAATGGATTTCTACAGCCATGTATCGATTTTGTATATTGCACTCAAATCATTCTTTTCATCAGCATTCTCATTGATTACATGCAATCTCAATCATTTTATCTTGTTTGACTTTTCTATTATGTTTTTCAGGGTCTGCATTTCACATCATTCATCTAGACATTTAGGACCAACCTCATCTGAGGTAGCATTCATCTAACCTTGTTTGTGGTGACTGGAAAAGAATCTTCTCAACAATGTTAGGGATTGAAACCTATAGAATGAACAGAGGTAAAGCCAGTGGGGTTGAGAACATGAATGAATCCTCAACTCGAAATTATCAAAAAGACTGCCACAACAATACCAGTGTGACTTAGGATTGAGATCTAACATGACACATCACTACTCAAGATCTGGCTGATATATTCAATTCAACTCAATTTGGGTTATTCATAAAAATTCATATAGCCATTTCTTTAGAAGCTCAGAATCAGCATCCCAAGGAAGGAGCATCGAGCAAGGGAAAAGTTGAAAAACAACATGAAAGATGTTCTAAGCCAAACCAAGAGAGTGACCATTCCTCTGCTGACTTATGTTTGAAGTAACTCTCCAGTGTCCACGATGTCATTAATGATGGTTTCAGTAAGTTTGAAGAAAAAGTGGATGGCTTCATTTCCACTATTTTACAAAGAATGGATACTTGGGTAATTTAACAGAGAAAGACCTCAGAAGTTATAACACACGGTGTTGAAGAAAGATCTTCAAGTGCAGCCCAGGAAACTGAGCTTGTATTTATAGGTCCTTCTCCCCAATAGAAGAGGATGAATCCCTGGAACATGAGTTTAGGTGGATTATTTACCAATTACAGGAAATTGGGCTTATTGCAATGCTTGCAGCCATATGTCAAACTTGCAAAAGAGGATAAAGATAATTTTTACCATTCCATGTCATTAAAGTACACACGACACTTGGATGTGGAAGATATAATGGAATATGGTGGTGCCAAGAATAAACTCCTTT
The DNA here is from genome assembly GCA_948330485.1 of Euphorbia neoarborescens. Lineage (NCBI taxonomy): Eukaryota > Viridiplantae > Streptophyta > Magnoliopsida > Malpighiales > Euphorbiaceae > Euphorbia > Euphorbia neoarborescens. Next base: position 12,148 of record CAOJCR015957080.1, read on the forward strand.
GTTCTATGATGTATCTCTAGTGATTAATTTGAACTATATGTCTTTTGAAGCCATTAATGCAAAATTCTCATCATTTGTTTACTTGCATGAGTTCTTCCTGGATAGTTCTATGCATTGATTTAAACATTCATTTAATATGTCAATGTTCACAATGCATCATTGCATTGATATTAACTTTAGAACTTTAATTGAGTCAAAATGATACATATATTGCTTGACTTAACTCAAAAAAAAAAAAAAGAGAAATAACAAATAATATAAAAATAAGAGTAAGGGAAGAGATTTCTCGAAGTTTTAAGAAGACATACCAAGAGTTGAAAGATAAGGGATGTAGTGTACAGAATCCAAACAAAAATCTCCATTCTCACCGAAGAAGCAGGAGTTGTGGCGTCTCAAACTAAGATGGGTATGATGGGGCAACATTTC
>CAOJCR015957529.1:0-12721 GCA_948330485.1 Euphorbia neoarborescens
AAGCTCAATTGAATTAATCTAAATTGAACTGAATTAAATACTGATTATTATTATAATAATTATAAATATAATAATAATTATAAAATAATATAAAATTAATAATCATATATTATAATAAAATAATTACAATATTAATGATGATAGCAATAATTTTAGTTTTTTATTAATTAATAATAATAAATTAATAATTGAACTGAATTGAATTGAATTAAATTAAATTGAATATTTTTAAATTAAATTGAAATTAAATAAAAAAAAGCCTTAAATAATGATTAATCTTATTGCAATAACAAATGGAGTACTAATATTCTTGCCCCTATTGTTGTTGACTTTACTTGTAATTAGCGCAATATATTTTTCTAACGAAAACTATTATATATGACCTTATAATAAAATGTTAATACCAATATAAATATTTAATGGCCAAATCTTTTGCATGTGAGTTGCATACTATAAATATTAATTTATTCACCAGTAATTTGAATTTCAATAGTCTCTTCTAATATTTCTATTAAAATTTAAAAAATAAATAGTAGAGCAGAATTATTGTACAATATTTGCAGCATATAATTTCCTGATAGTCATAGAGTTTTTTTTTTTAATTTTTTTTTTAAATTATAGGCAAGCATTATCGGTTCGTACATTGACTTTACTCCTTCTAGGCATGTAGCTGAGTAGCTCTGCTTTATATCTAGTTACTCTAGTTAACGTATTTATTTTCTCTATGTTTTTTTTTTACTGTATAATTTGTAATATTGAGTGTTTATTAAATTTAATTTTAATGAAATAATATAATATGATGAAAGTTATTTAGTGAATGATATAGTAATAATGTAATAGATTTGTTGAGTAGTTATGTATTATGTATAAAATTTTTACTCATTCATGTTTTTTTTGTTTTATATCCGTTTTAAATACTGAAATTTTTTAAAACTCAGTACAAAACGTTTTTGAGTTATTTCTATAAATAAAAAAGTTGAAAATTTATTTAGTTATTATGATTTGAAAAATTATATTTAACCAATTATTTATAAATTTATAGTATGATTTTACCAAATTAAAATAGTTTTTTTTATTTAAATATTTTAATAATAATTCACTTCATATTTATTTTAAATTTTTTATTTGATCATATTTTTCTATTTAAACAAATTATTTTATATTTTTTTATAAAAATATAATTATATAAATATATTTTTAAAATTTTAATATTTGTAAATATCTATATATTTTTATTATTTATACATTTTTCATAGTTTCTATTTTTTATGTTTTCTAAAAATAACTTTTTTTGTATCTATTTTTTTATCTGTGCAAAATAGTATATAACCATTAGAAATACTTTACGACTCGTGAACTACCAACGATAGGGGCACTAATGTCATTGGCGTAAGTTTCTCGCCTTGCTGCGAGATTTCTATTAAATTACAATTAAGATTCGTTTTTTTATACATACGTTTTACAGAATTTGAATTAATATTTGATAATCCATGCTAAATACGCGCTCACACATGCAATATATATGGATAAAACATGACTCAACAAGATTTTTTTGGACAAACGCTTCCTGTAAGATGCTCAAGTCTACAAAGAAAGACCACTGCATTTAATATAAAAATTAATGCTGCGGGGGCAAAATGCGGTTTGACAAGATAATAAGAACAAAAGATATTCTCGTCAGAAAGTCAGAAACAACTTTTCCTGAAAGCAACAGGTGGACATGACTAAGAGATCTGTACCACCTGCCGCCCAGTAACCACAAGACACGGGGAACCCCGTTGGGATTATATAACCAGCAAAGCCACTAAAACCTACGGTATCTGATTATTCTTGACTCTAAGCTACATTTTTACTAAATACTTCATCTTCAAATTACTGATTTAAATATCGGAATAGAATAATCTGAAATTTCCGGCTCCAACCGTCTTCCATTTATCTTGCAGACCACTAGAATAGCTTTCCAGCGATGTACTTTCGACGAGCCTAACTTACATTCGTTATCAATATTATTTTAATATTTTAAAGTAATTCATAAATTGTTGGTAGACTAAATTATTTCTAATTCAATGAAGCATGGACTTCCATTAAAAAAAAAAATTAATTACTCATCGTTGCCAATGGTCCTAGCGCATTCATTGCACATTTATTATAATAGCCCAATAGATTTTTATTTTAGATTCATCACCAAAAAAAAAAAATCCTAAATATATAATTAATTTTAAAAAGTGACTCAAAAAGTTAAATATATATTTTTTTAATTTTTAAATTATTTTATTGATTCTTTATACTGATTCAAAGAGTTAAATTATTTTTAAATTTATTTAAATGTTTAATTGCCCAATTTATAAATACTGTTCAAATTATTCCTGAATTTTATTTTCGTATATTTTTTAAAAAATCATAAAAAAAATTAATTTTTTTAATTTAGAGATGGATTGCTTAGATACTTAAAACTTGTTCAATTTATAAATAATTTTTACAAAGTCTAATCAGTTTTTATAAATTTAAAATAACAATAAAATACTTAATTTTGTTTTTAGTAATTGTATATTTGATGTTTTAAATTTTATAAACAAATTAAAATTGAATGAATAAAAGGAACACACAGCTGTCCAATTAGGCTTCCGCGAGTGGTCACGTTCGAGCTGTGCGTGTCATGCATGTGGTTCAATGTACTTGGCGTGGGGATCCGTGCATTAACACGCATAGCTCGCAGGCAGTAGCTATATTATATGCACACAATAATACAACAACGACCGCGAATTTTCAACAACTTGCTGCAAACTTAAATTGAGGATGATGTTCATAAACTAGCTTTTCTCTCACAATATAAATTATACTTTTTTTTTTAAATAGTTAATTATCACTTAATTCATTTTTTTTTAATTATCAATTTAAAAAATATGAAGAATGTTTATTATTTTTTAATATATATATATATAAATTTTAAATAACATCTATTTAAAAAAAAGTAATATAAGTTATAGATTTTTATTAATACAATTTGATATTTAATTGTCAGATATTTGTATTATTTTAATTAACTTTTAATTATATATAAATTTAAAATTATAAAAATTAAAATCATAATAGTATTTTTTTTATTTTACTATATAAACTTTCAATTTTAAATAACAACTTTATTATTTTACACACACCGCCAACGAATTGAGGTAATACAGGGCAATTGAAAAAAAAAAGTATTTTGAGAGTTGCAAGGATTTTGTTTTTTTGTTTGGACGAGATCTTCGACCTTTGATGCCGATGCTTCATGGTAGCTGCTCCCCCCTTTGTCTCTCTTCAGCGCATCTCTTTGGCCTAGATTATCAAAATTTTTCTGGGAAAGAGCGTGGCTATGGTAGAGGTGACTGTAAGTACTGTTTCCGTCCGATCCGTTTTGAGTTCGCCTCTCCATTTTCTGTCCGTTTCCGCATCTCATCGTCGTAACTGAGAGCTGCGGGGTGGCGGTGAGCTTGTCGTGGTGCAGAGGTGACAGTCGCTGGAAAACTTAAGTTTTTTAGGTTCTCCATTTCTCTTCGAACAGATCTGGTGCGATCTTGGCTTTGGGATACGTTTGGTGGCTGTTTTGGTGGCAGTAGGTTGGTTCCGGAGGCGATTTGCTTCTGATCTATGTAGTCCGCCTTTAGTTTAGAATTTTGCTTTATTTGTGTCCGTCTTCCTGTGATGTAAGTGTGTTTTTATTACATGTCATGTTGTTTTGTCTTGTTTGTTGCAAGTGTCGTCTCACTCTCATGTGTTCGCTTTTCGTTCGGATTTTCTGTCCCACTTCAATCCATCTCAACCGCTATAGAATCTCGGGTGTGCTGGATTTGCTTCCTGGGCGGTCGTTTATCACTAAATGATATGGGTGTTTCTGTGGTAGACTGGGTCATGTGTTGACGAAGGCATTGACATTCAAATTGGTGTTTGTGAAGCCGTATTAGCCCAATAATCATACTGACATTTGAAATTTTTACTAGTTGTACTTGAATTCTTTTAATTCAATTAATATATTATTTCATTAAAAAAATACCAACTTTTTAATAAATCATCAGTAATCGCTGCTCGTTTGTTCTTATTAATGTAGAAACATCAAATATAAAAATTGTGTTTTAATTAAATTTTTTTAAAATCAAATCAAATGTGAAAGCGATGTGCTATATTAGCTTCAAAAAACGAAGTAATATTTTGTAATTAATATTTTTAGCGTTGTTATTATTATTATTATTATTATTTCCTTACTAATTTAATAAAATCAATAAAGTATTAAAAAAATTGTATATACTATGTAATTTTGGGAAATGAACAAATCATAAATTAAAATGAATTAATTTTATAATATTACATGAATTATATTGGTTTGAAATTATGATATAAAAAGAACGGATAAATACAATTTTGATAAATATACTAGTTAAAATTTATTTTATATATAAACTAAAAATTGAATCCACATAAAATTTGATAAAAAATTTATTCTAAAAAAAATAAAATGATTAGAGTTCTATTTAAATTATTTTAAATAAACTATTATAGATATATAATTGCGAATTAGAAATAAAAAGGTAAAGAGAATTAAACAATTATAAAAAAAAATACAACATAAAAGAAATGCTCTTCTTAATTCTAAATTTTGATTATCGTTCTTCTTCGGGTATTTGATTTATATAAAAATATCATATATTTCCTCAATAAATTGGCATAATCAATTAACGTAGAACATAGGTGATCGGTAATATAAATTTGTGCTCAGCGCCTATTTCATTGTCAAACCTAATCCGAGATATATTCTATATGAAATATCCTAATAAAATATTTATATTTCTTAAAAAATAAATGTAATTTAATATGAACTCTCTATAATTATATATTTTTACTTTTTAACCGTATAACAAGTTGTAGAAGTCAGTGTCTTATTGGGCTTGTGTGGGAAAATGGGCCGGCCTTTATATAGCGAGGCTTGCAATTACGGATCCCCATTGTGGGCTATCAAGGGCCCAACAGAAACCAACGTTACGCTTATAGCAACGAACCTCCTCTGCCTACTATACTAAGACACAGAAACCATATGAGTTAATGAGATAATAAATATTGGGATAATCACAAAAAAAAAAAAAGCCTTTAAATTATATAACTCAGTGTAAAAAAATTTATTACCTAATAAATACATCAAAAAAACCTCTTAAGTATGAAAAATGCACAAAAAAAGCCTCTTAAGTATAAAAAATATACCAAAATAAAGAAAAATTAACGGAAACCGTTAAAAAACTAACAGTTTCCGTTAAAAAAACTAACGGCTACTATTAAAAAACAAACGGTTCGATACTTAAAGGGCTTTTTTGTGCATTTTTAAAACTTAAGGGGTTTTTTTGATGTATTTATTAGATAAGAGATTTTTTTGCACTGAGTCATATCGTTAAGAGGTTTTTTTTGTGATTATCCCATAAATATTTAAGGTCAGTTTGTGATTTTGTCCTTTTTTTTAAAATAATTATTAAAAAATATATTTAAATAGTGTAATATTAATTTTAAATTAATTATAATTAAAAAAATTTTAAAACTGATTTTCATAATATCAAAGCTACAACTTTTTTTAAAAAGAATGTATATATCTTTTTTTTAAATTACTTTTAAAATTGTAAAAAGTAGTCCCAAACACATGCTTGGTATGTTCAATTTTTAACCATAAAATTTCTATTTTGAGTGTAACAATATAGTTGTTTCTTTACATTTAAGTATAAATTAAATAATAAATTGTTAAATTTTTTTATTAATTTTATCAAATTATTTTATTTTAAATTTTAATTTATGATTTCACATATTTTCAAATCATTTAAAAAAAGATATTCCAGTAAAATTATAATTTATTAATAATTTGTATTCACCAAATATATTAGAGACATTTGGTCCACCCAATAGAAAAATGATAGAAATAGTTGTTCACCAAGAATATTTATATATAAATTATAACTCAGTTTATAATATATACTCAACATGTGAAATCCAATTTAAATTTTACTAACTACATCAATAAAAATAGGTGAATAATATAAACTATGACTAATAAAATTATTTAAATGTGAGTAACTGTTATTAAAAAAAAAATTAGATCAGTTTGTACTATCAAAGTGATAGATATGATTAACCGATTAAAATTACAATGTTATAAATTATGTGTAAATTGCCTTCCTCAAATTTTTATTGATATATTTGTAATTAATGAATGAGAATTTGTAATTTAAAAGTTTGGATTTTGAAATGTTATTAACGTATTTTTATTTATAAAACACTGTATTAAGGATATTTTTTCTTATTTTAAAAAGGATTTATTTTTATTTAAAAAATAATAATATATCGATAATGGATTAATAGTATTTTTAATTTAAATATATTAATATTTTTATAGATATTAAGAATATTAATGATAAAAGCCACAAAAAGATTAATCGATAGAAATTTAACTGTTTAATTAATCATCTACATATATTTCTATTGTCAACCTTGTTGATAAGGCTTCATATTTACTTTTAAAATTTAAATGACACATAAGATATGAAAAATAGTTTAAATAAACACTACTTTAACATTATTTAATGAAATACATGATATACTTATTTATTTATTAAATATTATCACGTTATAATAAATGATAAGATCATCAACAGATATATAGATAATAAAACTATATAAAATCTGATGTATTTATTCTCTTAATATTTATTCTAAACTACAACTAAACTACAATCCGTCCGAATAAAATTTTATTACAAAATTTAGAGTAATTTAAATGTTCAAATATAATTTTATTATAATCAATATGTTACCAATATTTTTATCTTTGAATATAAATAAATTATTTATTGTGACATTTAATAGATTAAAGATAAAATTGAAGAGCTATTATGGAGTTGAGGGTAAAGTTAATATTTATTGCCAATGTTAATTGCATTTTTTACCTTAACTCTAAAATCTCCAAAAAGCCCTAAAATCATGGTTGTCAGGCTCGGTACGATCAATAAATTGAAAAAGAGATGGGATTAACGTTTAAAAGTTTAATCGGAGTTAACTTGTTATTGAACCTGTTAAATCGGTTTAAGAAGAAAATATATAAATTTTAATATTTTCATGACATTTAGTCTTATAATACAATAAAATAACATAACATTAAAAAAATAAACACCAATATTTAACTTCAATAATATTGTAAATTCAAAATAAAAAAACATTGTCATAATAATGGTGATAATAAATTCATACTTATAGTATCGAAAAGATAAAATTTATCCTTAATATAACTAAGAATATAAAGTTTAAAATAAATAGTGAAACATATAATTAAACTTTAAAATCAAGAGTATAAAAAACGGCGATGAGAAAGTGAAAATTAAGGAGTAAAAAAAAATGAATAGAACGTAAAAGTTGAAAAGACACAAAAAAAAAAAGAACAAATTCAGTAAAATTTTATTTATAATTTATTTTTTATCCATTATTATAACCCAATGATCCGTGACTGGATCAATAGAGCACTTGTTGACACGGTCGGATTATTGGGTCTTTAGTGACCTAAGGATCACAGACTCTTTGAACCGTTCTAATTACCGGCTCAGAGCGAACCAGGTTGAACCGATCGGGTCGGTTGGTTTAATAACCATGCCTAAAACGGCAAACAAGTGGCAGAAAAAGCCAAGATCAGCAGCAGAAAGCAGCACGAGAGAACTGATCTAGGGTTTCTCTCGTTTGTCTCTGCAAATCTCATCTGGTACAGATCTCATTCTCTCTTCTTTTTTCTCATGGTTGCGTGATTTTTCTTTCCTCTCGATTTTCAATTTGATTCAAATTTCCTCACGAGGCAGCTCATCAGTCTTCTTTTCGCTATAAGATTCGTATATCATTGAATTAGCAGAGTTTACTTAATCTCGATTGGGTTTCGATTGTAATAAAAATTTCATATAATTTTTGGTGGACTTTGTTTATCCTTAGACACAAAACCATAATTATTTGACGAGGCAGCTGCTTTTACTGCAATTTTTCGGTAGGAAGGTTATTTATTGTGAAGGCGGTTAGATTCAACGGAGACTAGTTTTTAGTGGATATTAGGATGTGTATTATTAGTGGTAAAGGGTTTAAAAAGCTTAGTTAACTAATTGATCTTTGTTTCGATTTTTTTTTTTGTGCGGCAGGTGTTTTTGGTACGATGTCTCGTGTTTATGTGGGTAATTTGGATCCTCGAGTTACTGAGCGTGAACTTGAAGATGAATTCCGGAAATTTGGTGTCATAAGAAGGTATTTCTTTTTTTTTTTTAATATTTTTATTTTCCATGTGATAGCTATCTTTTGATATTGCTAATAATTGGGTGCTCTACTGTCTGATGGTATGACCTTGTGCTTTGCTTTGATAATCTTTCGAGTTTTTGTTTGAAAAATCCTTATTAATATGTTCACTGTTTGATGTGTAGTGTATGGGTTGCACGGAGGCCACCAGGTTATGCATTTATTGACTTTGACGACAAAAGGGATGCTGAGGATGCCATTCATGAATTAGATGGTATTTCTTTACTCATGCCAGTATGTGGAATGTTGAAGTAACACTTCAGACACATGTTCCTCAGTGTGTTGAAAATCCTGCTGCTTTCTCTTTCTGTAAAAGCAGAAGCAGTAGGAGTATTTGATGGTAGAATAGCTGCTTCAGTTTGTCATTTCTTGGGAAATTAAGCAAATTATTTGCATTATAATGCACATAAATCATTTATTGTGCCTGCAATAACTGGATTTGCTCTTTTTACAACAAAGATCATGCTTAAATATTTTTTTTGGAAAGTTGGATTCTTTTACCCTATGTGGTTATTCTTTTCCTGTTATTGTCGTGTTGTTTAACGTTAAGCTAAAGTTCAGTTGACTTTCTGATTATGAAAATAGTGTCTCTGTGCATTCTCTGATATTTTCTGAAAAGTTTGTTCTATTATTCTCAAGCAAGTGCAGTTGGCGATGCAGTTTTTAGAATTATATTTGATTTTAATTCTAGGATATCCATTATTGTAATGATCAATCACTTTAAGCAGGCAAGAATGGATGGAGAGTTGAACTTTCTCACAACTCTAGAGGTGGTGGTGGCCGTGGTGGTGGTGGGGGTGGCCGTGGTGGTGGTCGTTCTGGTGGTTCAGACTTGAAGTGCTATGAGTGTGGAGAGCCTGGTCATTTTGCCCGTGAATGCCGTTCACGTGGTGGTTCTGGAAGGCGACGTAGCCGTAGCCCAAGATATCGAAGGAGTCCTAGCTATGGTCGAAGGTAAAGTGTCAATTCATGTCTCTGCTCATTTCATTATTGATCTTCTTATTGGTCAAATCAAGACTAATCTCTCTTCTTCTGATCAATTAAAATTTTTAACTTAATTAAATTTGTGGTAGGAGTTACAGCCCTCGTGGACGATCTCCTAGACAGCGTAGTGTTTCACCTCGTGGGCGCAGCTATAGTAGGTCACCACCATATCGTGCTGCTCGCGAAGAGGTGCCATATGCCAATGGGTGAGTTCTACTTCCTGTAATTTGGTGTTTGCGTGAAGAAATCAATAATCCTTCATCAATGAGTTTGACTTCAAGTTTTAAAAGATTCAATTTGAGTAATGCTAACAATATCTGATTTGTATTTCATGTAGAAATGGTGCAAGGGATCGACGCCGAAGCAGGAGTTAATTGTTGCAGCCTCAGTATTCATGGTGCTTTGTTGGAATGATACTAAGATTAAGTGTGTTTATTATGTTTGGACTTCAGTACGACTGTTTTAAATGGGCAACGCCTCCAGCCTCTTGGGTTTGGATAAGTTTCTTAAACTTATTACCGTGTTGGCTATTTTTATATAATTTAGCGTTAGACTTTTTATGGTAGAAATATCTCTAGGTATTCATTTTGAGTTAATTAAGACTGATTGTCCCTAAATTTGTTGCTAAAAGTTTATGCTTTTGTTTTTTGTTTTTGTGTTGAGGTGTCTTCTGGGTCTGCTTCGTTGGTTTTGTGCTTCTACACTTGAGGTTTCATTCTTCGCTGCTCTGCTTTTGGATCTTCAATTTTGAATGTTTGAGGTCCGAGCTAACTTCATGTCTGCTCTGTATGGTTGAACTCTTCGACTGTGATACGCCTGTCTCTGTCTCTGTTTTAATTAAGTTAAAAGGATAGAGCGCTCTGCTGCAAATGCTTCTGGCAGGTACTTAAATCTGTTTACAGAAGTTGGGGTTTAGAACTTCCAAATGACAGGATCTCTCTCTTCGTTTAAGCAGTAAGAAAGTATAGAAAACTGAAAATAAACGATGTGCTCTCATAACCTCTTTTTGTAAGAAAAAATTTGGATTTGGTGGTGAAAACCCTTCGACTGAAAGATTTCTTAATTGATTGGTAGATTTTTAATACTTTTTCTTGACATCTTCAAAAATTGTTGGTTAGGAAGATGTTATAGCATTGGTGATCATGTCGGGATGTTAGTTTTGTGATTACGCATTGAGTCTATCATGAGAATTTAAACCCTACATCTTGATGTTTTTCTTATATATTCTTCGAAGTTGAAGTTACTCATTGATATTTTGAAACTTGCAAAGGATATTGATGTTTAAATATTAAACAGTTTTCATCATCTGCTGTTGCATGCTCTGTTGAAGTTGTGCGATTTTTCTCCTGAAAATCGTCACATCTAGATGGTGTTGTGGGCTACTGAGAATTCTTCAGTCTAGCATTCTTTAAATAATTGAATTTGCTTCTGGTTTGCTGGACAACCTAATTTCGACATATCGAATGCATGCAAGCCTCTTAGCTGCAGACCTTTTTTGGTAGCCATTGGCCCCTCGTGTAGTCGGCACTCCTTCCTCTGGTAACCTTTTTGACTTTCTTGAAATAGCTTTGTTCTTTTTTTATGATTGTGCTTGGAGATCTTGCCCAGCAGAATTCTACTGGTATCATCCGTTTTAAGTTTGCGTCTTGGCCCATTCGGAGGCGGTGTTTGTTTCGTGGGCGAGGTCCATTAGCTACGAGGATGCTAGTAAAATTCGTTTCTTCCACCCTTTGTCTGAGAATGTCTGCAAACAAGCACTTCCTGGCAAGGTGTCCTTGACTTGGAATAACTCTTCTGGTGATGGTATCTTCCTATTTTTCTTTTAATTTCGATTTCTCTGTCAAGTTTGTATGTCATTTTTTACTGGTTTTCTTTGACATTTAGCAAATATATTCAGGTTTGTTGATTAAATGTTCTGAATAAAACATATTACTCTTTCCTATGTGCTGCAAATTTATAGACATGGCCAATAAGTAGCACCTACAAAACTAAAATTGTCATGTTTTGAGATGTTTAGAAATTCTACATTTAGTTCTTCTCACCTTTATGTATGTGAATTCATTTCATATTAATGTGGACAATTTGCAGATATAATGCATTAAGTGTTAAATGCTCAATTATATGCACTGGATCATATTGGCAAGTTACGATTTGAGTTCTTGATGATCTTTATATAGGGTCAGTTTGGGATTGTTGTTGCAATGTTTTCGATTTGTTTTTTTAAAAAGTATCATTAGAAAAATATGTTCAAACATTGTGATATCAAATTCCAAATTAATCCGAATTAAATTTTTTTAGGACTTCTTTTTACAGTTTTAAAGCTACAGTAAGCATGCATATATATGTTTTTTTTTTTAAAGCAATTTTTAGAATGACAGAAAGCAATTTCAAACGCACCTATAGTGAAGTGGAACTTGGAAGATTTACGTTTTGAAAATAAAAATTAGATGATGTTATTAATGAAAGCTATTATTGAATTTGTAGTTTCAAATTCAATAATCACATCATCAATAACCAATTAAGATATGGTTATTATTGAATTTTTATTGGCAAAAGGAAAATAATTTAATCTTTAATGATATCTGAGAAATTATTATTGGTTTGATTGTATTTTCATTTTCAGCTTGTCTTGTGTTATTAAGAAATTAAATTATGTTATTGTTAAATTACGGATTAGTTAAATCGCTTAAGTTTAATTAGAATATTTGAAAGTTGAGGGGGTTATTAGAACTTTAAAATTTAAAATTATTTTTAGAAGTCGGATTATACATTATGTCATTGTTGAAATACGAAGAAAACGTGGTGACAAAAAATGGAAGCACGTGTTGACAACTTGAGAGCACGTGATCCACGTTCCTATCTCCATTATTTCTGCATTAGAAGAATAGTGCATCAAAACATTTATTAATGCACATTTAATTAATTAATTCCATTTTCCATTAAAAAGAAAATGTACCCTTAATTAAAAATCAGAATCACGTTGCACTTTTCTAGTTGGATATATTTGAAAAAAATATATTACTCCAGATATTTAATTATTGGTATCCAGATTAATTATATGCACCCGGTGATATTTAAAATTTTGAGTTTATTTCACATTAGTAAATAAAAATTGAAATTAAATGAAGTTCATGAAGTAATATATGGGGAAAAAATTTTCATCTCAAGTAAATTAGCTGTGGAAGTGATTTAAAGTGTTGTATTAATAGTGGAAGGTTGTCTTTTTTTGTTGCGGGAAATTTAAACTCGATCGAGGTTTGAACTCAAAAATTTACTAGTTCATAATTTAATTTAATCGGAAAGTAAATTAGTAATTTAACTGAATATTTATTTATAAAAATAATTTTTTTTATTAAAAATAATGATAAAATATAGTTAAGGGTGTAGGTTATGGTTATTTTGTTTT
>CAOJCR015957558.1:0-10480 GCA_948330485.1 Euphorbia neoarborescens
TCACAATCCTATTTTTTTTTAAAAAAAATGGGTATCTATAGGATACTTAACGCTTATTATATGTATGAAATAAAAAAAAACACAGATACCTATTTGATACAAAAAATTGCAGTCCTATTTTTTATAATGGTGTAATAAAAAATTCACTTTTTTAATAACGGAGCAAAACCACAGACACCTATTTGATACAAAAAATTCCACGGTCCTTATTTTAATAAAAGATCAACTACAGGACACTTTTTTAAACTTTACCCTAAATTTTATTTGGGAAAGGCTATATTGACACAATCCAAGTTGACACAAATTGACATAATTGATGTTTCAGCTATTGGATCATTGGATGATCTTGTAGATCCAAGGGTTGAAATACATCTTATATTTCAACCCTTGATCATCCAATGATCTAAGAGTTGAAACTTTGATTCTGTCAATTTATGTCAACTTTTATTATGTTAATATAGCGTTTCCCATTTTATTTAGCAGATAATTGAAATATGTTATGAAAACATTATTTTGTTTCCTCGAATCATTTTTAGTTTTGAAATTTATAATATAGTGTTTAAAAGCATTTTACACAAATACCAAAATTTTCATTGTTTTTCCAAATGATACTATAATTCCATATTTACACTTTCAATTATTTACAAATTAATCTTTTTATACACAATAGTATATAAATTTTATTTATAGTTTATATACATTTGCAATTGAGTTTTTCCTTTGTTTAAATTTACAATTTTTGCTTGTACTTCGTTGTTTATGGTCAAATAACATATTTGGCATTGCATATAACTTTATTGTTAAACCGTAATTGAATTAGTTGAAACCTGGTTCATTCTGATTTAATTTCCTATTCAAGTTCAATTCGATTGTTTATTGAATGTGTCATATTTTTATGAACCGACGACAACTTGCACAATTTGGTTCACCGGTTTAATTTGGGCCGAGTCTAAAAACTGTGGAATATATCGGGGATGTGCATCAATTCGTTCGGTTAGTATCCAAACCAGAATGTTTGTTAACTAAATCAAAATATTGTTCAATTTAATAACCAAATTGAAACCAAATATAACTAAACCAAAAAAATTTAATTCAATTTCTTGCCATTCCGCTGATTTAGTGTTTCTGTATCGCCTCATTCGGTATTACGGGTAGTGATCCAAATAAAATATTACTGATTATCATCACTAGTCCCTCTCTAGTAATTTGAAATCTTTTAAGGTTGATCTGAATGTCTTTGTCGAATCTGATTGAATAGCCGTCATAATGCTTTGCGTCCCTTCATTATCAATTGCATTTATGATGTTCGTACTTCGATCAATGATCCAGCAAACCTATGACTGCCATCTGTCAATGGACATATTTTTCAAAAACCCTAGCCAACCCTTCGCAGTTTGTAATAATTTCCTTATAAAGACCATCTCCATTCTCTTCTTTTTCTTTACAATTCCATTTGGTCTAAATATTAGTCCATTAGTTCGGCGATTATAAAAATTCTTTCCAAAGACTTTACCGTTGTTACTCCATTTAATCTCCTTAAGCATATCAGATAATACTTCATCTAACCCTTTATTTCATACACTTTTCTGCTGAATGTTTAAATATTGAAATTGGCATGCTTAGATTTCTCTATTTTCGACATTTTTAGTAGATTTGAACCATTTCATCTGATGAACGTTACAAATTTGAGTGAATACCTTGCCCATACTATAGTCGAACTTGAGAAAAGCTTAGAAACTGACTCATGTTCTTCTGCTTCTTATTCTTCCTATTCATCAATTAACAAACTGTCCTCCAAACAGCCTTATTCAACGAACCTCAAAACGAACAACAATCCTAATACCGACTTAGAAGCTACTAGGAATACTCAGTCCAAGGCAGAGGCTGGACCGAGTCATCCTGCCTCTCTAAAAATAGCCAGGGTTTGGAATATGATATCTCAAATTCACCCAAAACATATAACCGACTATCGTAAATCCTTTCTCTAGATGGAGCAGATAGACATGCTGCTACTGAATCAATCTGACCGAGTTACCGATCCGCCCGTTGGGTACTTCTCAACATACCTTCACCAAATAGAAAGTGGTTTTCATTACCCCTTAGCACCCGGTCTCGCCCGAATTCTTTCTGCATTTAACATTTGTCCGGATCAACTCCACTGCAACGCCTGGGCAAAACTCATTGCAGAATTTTGGGTGTGCTGGAATTTGGGTTTCAAGTTTGACGGTGACATGGCCCGTCTACTACTAATGCCTACACGCCGTAAAGCCGAAGAGTTCATATTTTTTAATAAATATCCAGGGTTGTGGCATGACTTTCGGGAATGTACTTCCTCCCTAAAAGGTTTCAAGGAGTTCTGGTTCTACATTCAGCTCAAGACTGGCCCTAAGATAGAAACTTTCCCCACCACTTGGGGTACGCTAAACCAGAACAGATGGAGATTGAATGTTGCAAAAGAGTCAAAATAGCGGATAAGGAATCTTTTTAGCATCCCTACCCGCCAATGGACCTTTTGGGATATGGTTAATACATTTTTGCATAACATTTCCCTTATTGAAAAGGTGCCAAGCACCCGATAGCTGAGGTTGACCAAATTTGATTTCCTTATTGATTAAGGTATTGACTCTTATCTCTTGACTTTTTTTAGAAATATCCATCATGACTTCCGAATATGACTCCCTTATAGATGACTGCGTAGCCTTAAGGAAACCAAAGGGATTAAAGCATCCTAACACCCGTATTGAGCTTTTCGTTACGGTCTCACCTGTATTATTGACATTGACCCCAACTCCTGAACCCGAAAAAGTTCCTCCCGGTGTTGAGGAAGCTCCACTTACTGAAACTGCACCAAGTAAGAAAAGACGTCGTCTTGAAGAGGTATCCAACTTAATCTTCCCATATTCCTCTTCTCAATATCACTTACCTGACTTTTCTAGCTATGCAGGAAGCTAGTCCTTTAGATACTCCTCCCTCTCTAGCCAAGTATTGGGAGGATAAGTATGGGCAGAGAGTATAGGACCACTATGTTTTTATGAATTGTGTTATTAATAAGCTTTTTACTCACCCTCCCCTCCTTTTCATGGTGCAGTCTCTTACACTTTTGGCTGAGATGCATGGTCGCATGATACATCATCATGATTAAGAGGCCCGAAAGGATGCTTTGAGGGATTCCCTTAAAGAAGAAAATTTGCACTTAACAAGGCCTCTATCTGCCCGTGAGAAGGAGATTGCTAAGATAAAGAAAGAGTCGACAATTCAAGATGAGTCCCTCCAAATAGCTCTTGCTGAAAGGGATGCAACTATATTAGAAGCTAGGTCCCTTCTTCAAGCTGTTGCTAAGAAAGATAAGGCTTGTAAACAAAAGATGAGAGGACCTACTGCACATTCCATCCAATATGCTAAGGCTTATAGAGCGAAGATTCATTTGACATACGCCTCTCAGGTGCTGGGTCTGGAACCTACTGAAATAGACTTCTCGACCGCCATAGAAATTGATGCTTTTATTGCTCAATGGAAGAATAAGAAGGGGACGGATAGTACTATCGTAGAAGAAGTTAATCCATCCCCTGAAGCTGATCCAGTGCTAGCAGAAGAAACTATTCCTACTGAAGGGGTTATTCCCTCCCCTACTGAATAAGTGATCCCAATAGATTAGCTTTTTTTTGTAATTCGAGTCATTTTAAAGGCTTGCAGACTGTTTTTGCATAACTTTTTGCTTGCAACAAAGTAGGCCTTCTTTTATCATAAGTTTGTCCATCCTTGGTAAGACTTAAAATTCATTTTAGTCTTTTCTGGATTGAACTTTACATGTTTATATTGACATTTTTAGCGTATTTATAACATCAAAAGAGACTTGGCTTCTTAGTCTTTTATAGACTCAACTTTAACTGTTCTTGAGGCTTTTATAAATTTACCATCTATTCTAGACTTAGATTTTAATCTAGTATTTTCGACCTAAACTTATTCAATTATAATGGAGTTTTTAAGCTATTCGCTTTTTTAGACTTCCATTATTTCAGACTCAGTGTCTTCATCCTTTATAGACTCAACTTCTTTCTCCCTTATGTGTACAGAATAAGCTAATTTCAACAGATTGATATATGTAATCATGTTTTTATCAGTCTTTTTCTCTCTCTCTATTGGGGCTGTTATAATTGGCGATTAGAGATTGCGTACCTCATTAAAAACCTAATTAAGGAAAACCCATTGGAAAAAAACCATTAACTAGGGAAAAAAGTGTAGCAATTTTGAGCTCCGATCACTCTGGTACATACTATTTATTCAGGTTCCAGATGTTCCATGTACGAGGAATGTCTTTCCTATTCATCTACTATAGACGATAGGTTGCCAAACTAACTATTCTTTTGACAATGTATGGTCCTTTCTAGTTTGCTCCCATCTTGCCTTTGCCTTCCCAGCTTTGGGATGCATCTGAGTCTTTTAAGAGTAAATATCCTCTTTTAAGATTCACATCATGAACCCTTCTATCGTGGTATTTTGCAATACGGCTTTTTTATGCTGCCATTAATATGCAAGCTTTCTCTCACTTTTCTTCCAAACGAGTCTAGCTTGCTTCTCAAATTAAGCTCGTTTTTTCTGCTGAATAGTGGGTAACCCTTTCATTGGGGCCCCTATTTCTACGGGGAATAACGACTTCTACCCCATAAGTTAGGGAAAAGGGAGTTTCTCCTATTGCCATTCTTGGTGTTTTCTGTTATGCCCATAGGACATAGTTAAGGTGAACCGGCCAGGCTCATTTGTGCTTTGCCAGCCTCTTTTGATGTCCATCTTCTATGGTTCTGTTGGTCACCTTTGTTTGTCTATTGCTTTATAGACGAGCCACTGAAGAAAATATGTATTCTATTTGTAAGTTATGGTAGAATTGTTTGAATTTGTCTGACGTGAACTGTGTTCCATTGTCAGTGATTATCTTTTTAGGGATGCCGAACTAAGTCGCTATCTGATTTTTCATAAATGAGATCACTTTCTTTGGAGTTATTGTACTCAAAGCTTCTGCCTCGACCCATATGATAAAGTGGTTTACTTAGATGTGTAAAATGGTTCAAAACCTCTGCTTCACGGTTCAAGGATTCCTTGAACCTGAACTGGACCGTCCTACAGGACAGTTTGACAGTTTTGGTCAAGGTTCTGGCCGGTTCTAAATCGGGCGGTTCAGATGGTTCAGAATCGTGGTTTATATTGGTTTTGGATGGTTCATGTGGTTCGGCCGGTTCGAGGTGGTTTAGGCAGTTTTTTAAAATAAAGTTTGATTTTAAATAAATTCTAAATTTTGATTTTGAATTTAAAATAAAAGACAGTTTATACAAATTAAGTTGGCAAATATTCTTTTTAAAAAAAATAGAGGACGCTCCCTCGTTAATTTTATTAATTTTCCTCACTTATGGCGAAGGAATACCGTGGTTACAAATAAATAAGTAAAATAATAGACTAAAAAATTAAATAAACATTATAAAAAATAAAAAAGAATAAATTACTCAGTTTCGGAAGCAGATAAAGGAGGTTCGATAATAATTTCATCGTTTTCCTCGGAAGGAGATTATATTATTTGAATGCTAAGTAATTCATGAGAGTATGTATATAAATTAAAATAAAGAGAGTATGTATATAAATAGGTTATGAGTTAAATATATAAATATAATATGTAAGTGAAGAATATATTAAGAGAGAAGTAGAAGAAGGATTGATGCGTGTGAAATGAGAAATGGGAATATTTTTAGGGGTAAAAAAGAAAAAAAATAAAAAAAATATATAAAGAAGCATTGGAACCATCGGTTAATCGGTGGTTCCATGGTTCCAAAAATTCTAAACCAGAACTGGACCGTCCAACAGTATAGTTCACCAGTTACGGGGTTTGACCGGGCCGGTTTTGGTTTGGTATGCTAGTTTCGATTAAGAATTTCCACCTCTAGGTTTACTGCCACGATGATCCACTTTCTCTGCCTACTGGCTTTCGGCATTGGTTCGATTAGATCAATTCCCTAGGTGATAAAAGGCCATACAGTGTATGTAGGCTTCTGCTTTGCTGCCGGCTGATGACTTCTTGGTGCGTTGATCTGGTACTGTTGGCAGTTCTTTACATATTGTACAACATCACTCTCCATGCCTTCCCAGAAGTATTTGGATAATCAAGCTCTATTCACCAAAGTTGAGGCTCCCTGACGAGCTCCACATATTCCTTTATGCATTTTTTGGAGGATGTGGCTGCCATCTTCTATGGAAATGCACTTCTATGGAAATGCACTTTAACCAAGGTTTGGTAAATGATTTCCTCTTCAGGTCTTCTCCTATGATGGCATATCTCGTCGATCTTGTAATGATCTGCCCAGCTTCTTTGGGCTCTTCTGGCAATTCTCCAGTCTTTAAGTATAATAAGATAGGAATCCTTCAATCCTTTGGATCTTGCTCCGTCATCATACTTGTTCTTCTTGATTGCATGGATCCATTTGTCTTTCAAATGGACATGTTAGTAATTACTAATCTCTTAGATTTGTGGTTATTTTATTCTATAGCATTATTGGTTATAGGGAAATCAAGCTTTACGACATGCAAAAAGTTAAGCTTACCAGGTCCTTTTATGAAAATTCCAGTGTCGGCTCCTTCCAAAGATGACGCTCCATCTACCTATACTTCCCAACCCTCTCAATGGACTGTTGGTTCTGGTTCTATCCCAGCAAATTCCATGATAAAATCTTCTAGGACTTGTGCTTTAATGGTTATCTGGGGCTCATACCTAATGTCAAACTCTCCTAGCTTCACTACCCATTTTGCTAACCTTATTGCTATATTTGGCCACTGGAGAACTTTCTTTAATGGTAAATTAATTCTTACCACAATCATGTGATCTTGAAAGTATCGCCGAAGCTAAGTTGCGGCAAATATTAACATTAGAGACAACTTTTCTATCCTAGGGTACCTGGTCTCTGCATCTTTCAGCAGCTTGCTGACATAATAGATAGGGAATTGTTGCGTTCCCTCTTCTCTAATCAATACAGCCTAAGGGCTTAATCCATCGCTTCTAGGTACATGACCAGGATCTCTCCTTCTTCTGGTTTCCTTAAGAGTGGTGTAGAGCCCAGAAAGCCTTTTAAGTTCTCGAAGGCCCGTTGACATTAATTATCCCATTTGAAGACTGGTTTCTTATTTATAGCCTTATAGAAAGGTCGACATAATCTAGAGGAAAATGAGATAAATCGTCCAAAGGAATTTATTCGCCTATTGAGTCTTTGTAACTTGTTCAAATTCTTTGGAGTATCCATGTTTGTAATAGCATGAATCTTAGCCGGATTCGCTTCTTCAATTCCTCTATGAGACACCATAAGCCCTAGAAATTTACCTCCTTAGACACAGAAAATGCATTTCTCCATATTGAGCTTAAGTCTGTAATCCTGTAAAATTCTAAAGACTTCCCTTATGAGGTTCGGATGATCTGCCAATGTTTTTCTTTCGATCACCATGTCATTGACATATACATATATAATTCTTCCAATATGTTCTTTAAACATCTCGTTCACCAATCTCTGATAAGTTACTCCAGCATTTTTAAGGCCGAATGGCATCTTGCTATAGCAATATGTGCCCTCATGTGTAATAAAGAAAGTCTTGTTCTCGTCTAATGGATCCATGGAAATTTGATGATACCCGACTTTGGCATCCTAGATACAGTAAATCAGATATCCAGCTGTGGCATTTACTTGTTTATCGATACTATGCAATGGGTAACAATCCTTTGGACAGGCCTTATTAAAATATTTAAAATCACACACATTCAAAAAGATCCATTAGGTTTTTTTACCAAAACTACATTAGCTAACCAATTGGTGTAATGAACTCGCCGGATGTGGCCATCTTTCAACAACTCGGCTACGTCCTTCTATATAGCCTTTTGTCTATCCGGCGCATGCAATCTCTTTTTCTGTACCACTGCCTTCATCGATGGATCTACATTCAGGTTGTGTTTGATTATCTCGACTAGAACTCCTTCCAGATCATCCGTTGCCCACGCAAAGGTTTTTTCCTCAGATGTTAGCACATCTAAGATTGCTACTTTCGTGTTTCTTCAAGATTCTTAAAGATATTTATGCATCTTTTGTCTACAATTGCTAAAGTCTCTATCTTCTCAACGGGTTCGATGGGATCCATGCTTTCCTTATTTTTGTCTTCCACTTTTTTTGCATCATTCTTTAACGATGCCAGATATGTTTTCTGAGTTTCCTGTTGGTTTCCCTGGTAAATACTTATCCCTTTTAAAGTGAGGATTTGTAATGCCAAGTGTCTGGAAGAAATGACTGCTTCCGATGCCACTAGGAATGGTCTCCCCAAGATGACTTTATATGCCAGTTTTGCATCTACCACTAGGATAGCTCTTCTGACTTGTATGTACATTCTTCATCTCCAGCCTCCATCTACAATAGTACCTGTCCTATTAATGGGATAGGAATGCCTCCCAAACTGACTACTGGAGTATTAGCTGGTTGTATCCTTTCTTTTGCAATTTTCGGCTTACTTACCGTAGCTTGTTGATTATATTGATAGCACTCACGATATTTGCTAGTACCCTTTTTACCAAGTACTTCTCTAGTGCCACTTTAATTACCAATGTGTCTGTATGTCTTGGATAAACATTCGTTAGTTTTAAAATGGATTAATTGGGATCATCTTTACCTCATTGCTTTACCGGATCAATTTTTGCCTTCTTTGATTTGCATTCTATGCTTGGTCCTCCTACTATGACCATGACAACACCTTGGTGATTTTTATTAGGGCACTCTTTATCTTTGCCTCTTTCTTTTCGACCATCCACTTTTTCTGAATCCATTTCTTCTTTATCACTTTCTTTATTGTCTATAAATTTCTCTAGTTTGTTTCTTCAAATAAGTTTCTCCACCTCCTCTGCTAGTGTTCTGTAGTCGTCAGTATGATGTCCTCTGGCTCAATAAAAATGGAAATATGAATCTTTCTTTGTGCCGAAAGTTTGTCCCCTTTTGGTGTTGGGATAACTGATTTCTTTACTGATGCCCTTATCTTTGATCGCCACCAGAACCTCACTGAGAGATGCATTCAGTGGGTTGAAACGAACTCTGTCTCTATCCCCTCTTAAGTAGTCTCTCTTTCTTCTCCTGTCTCTATCTTTATCACAACCTCGTCCTTCTCTTTTGGTCCTACCTTGATCATGATCTCTAGATCTAGCATCTTTATTTGCTCTAAAAGTTTGAGTTATCCATTTCCATGCAATCTTTACAAATGATTATCAGTTGGACTTGGTTATTCGGCTTTTTTGAAGCCAACTGTTGTCGTAACCTATCACTGGTGGTGTTATTCATGAGGGCCTTACAGGCAATATTGGTCTCTAGATTTTTAATGCTCACACATCTGTCATTGAATCAGATGATAAAGCCACTTAGCTTCTCTCCTGGCCTTTGTACAATATCATTAAGTACTCGGGTAGCCATTATAGCAGGGATATAAACTTAGCTATAAACTACTTTTTTAGATCTTCCTAACTGTCAATAGACCTAGTGGCAACCGATCATACCAATAAAAAGCCGACCCATCCAAAGATAATAAAAACATTTTACACAGCAAAATATCATCAGCATGAGCAATATTCATAATACTAGCATATTTTTTAACATGTATATCGAGTCAATTTTTCCCCTATATTGAGCCAATACTAGAATTTTAAACTTCCTATCATGCTCAGTTTATAAGAATCTTGTGAACAATGGCGGATCTCCTAGATCTAGTATCGAGGTTTGAATCGGTAGGGCTAACTCACTCAAGCTAGATTTAAGCCATTCGAAGAAAATTTTCCCCCTTCCCCTGATACTAAATTGGCTACCATGACAGCTTGGGCAATTCTATCAGACGAGGCTATACTAGGAGGAGTATATCCATCTCCAGTAGTGGGAATTGGATAACTTACTTGACTGGGAGTATATCCTTGAAGTGGCTCATTGGGAATTGCCAATTCCGATATAGGATGCCATCCAATTGCGCTTGTTGGCTCCAAGGAGTCAGCAACGGACCAGTCCAATACCCTCTTAGAGTCTAAAAATAGGCGAATTGAGTGCCTAGTGGTAGAGGTAAAGCCTGATGCCCATAATCTATATTTCCCTAACCCCTCAAACTGTTGTAGGAACTGGAGTATGGAATTGAGATTTGCTAAGGTTGCTTCCATTCTGAAGATATGTCGCATTAATTAACCTGAAAGGTGTTTCTTTATTGATCGTCGGTCCTGCCATAGATGAGTTTCCTGCTATTGCTTGCTGCAAGCTTGCAGCGTACTAAGGTGGTATGGAGTAGGACTGTATTATCTGCTCTACAGTCATTGGCTCCAATGTATGGTTTTCTGTATTGCTTGAATTGGAGTTATTCTGAGTATGATGAGAATTAGCTGCTCTAGAATCCATGAAATCTAAAGTTTTTCCTGGACCTGTTGTCATTATTTCCTTAGGTCCAC
>CAOJCR015959156.1:0-10480 GCA_948330485.1 Euphorbia neoarborescens
ACACTGCGAATGAACTGCCAATCAAGCACTTACATATAATCAGGTGAGTGTATTTGAATCCTTAAAAGTTGTTGTTCTTAACTGACTTGCTAATTAGACACAAAGCCTTGGATAGTTGCATGACAAGCTTATACACCGTAGTTGAAAGGTGCATTAATTTCTTTCCCCTTGTTTATTTTCCAAAAAACAAGTCAATCCTAATAATGTGTAATGTTCACATGTATATGTAAGGATATTCCAATAATATCAAAATCAATAGTAAAAGATAATTCTTGCTCTTAATCTAAATATATAATTTCTTGTTCATGGTGGGTTATAACTCAACCATACTTTTTACTTTTCTATTTGCTAAAATTTAGTATTGAGATCCTAATAACTTTCACTTTGATAACATTAAACTAAACGAAAAAATGGGGAGCCAATTTGTCCTATGATGAAATGTACAACTTTGACATCTGGGTGTTCTCTTATTTGCTGCCTAATTACTGGTATTCCTATACCTGACCATATTTTCAACAGAAACTACCTTACAGTTAAACTAAGATCATTGGTCTTTTTCTTGCTTAGAAAGTGACATTTTATTTTAAATTTGTCAAAAAAAAAGTCTGCTGACCCCATTAGGGGTGCTTATCCTTGACCCATTTCTAAAACCTTATATAAGTTAGTTTGGATATAGGTATCTCTATCATGCCATAAAATTAATTGTATATAAAGATTATTTCATGTGCCTGATTTGAATTTTTCAACGAGTTTATCTGATTAATGTTTCCATTCATGATTTACTTAAAGTCATTCCTTTATAATTGACCAAATATCTGCCTTTATATATATATATATATATATATATATATATATTTCATTTAGTCTCGACTCTAAAAAGGTACCAACGGTTAGTGCCAACATAACCTCTCATACCTTTTAAAAGTTGTAAAATTAGACACCTTATCTTTATGTCACTACTTTTTTAATTAAAATATTTTCCTGCTTCAGAAGCAACTGGGAACAAGCGAAGCTTGGAATTTTTAGCTTATGCAATTCAAGCTGTTTATCATTCAAACCTTTTAAATTATAATTTGTTCAATAATGTACAACTAAACATTTGAATTTGAAATCAGGATGTTAGATTAACCCGTACAATTAAACAGTTTAATATTGCTTAACTACGTTTCCATTAAATTTTGTTGCATACATTAAGACTGAAGCAGTTAACTCAAAATCTCTAGTCTAAGCAAACTAAGGTATTCAGTTGTCGAACCAACCTCAAATTTTCTTTTTACAAGTAAAACCTTGTAAAACACAAAGCCAACCAATCCTTTAGCTGAAAAGGTTGGTCTTGAAGAAACAAATTATTCAACCTAGTTTTGACACTGGTCTTGAAGAAACACAAAGCAAATCTTGTAACTAGCCAGTCAAAATGTACCTCCAGATTTATATTGCAATACATGGATTAAATACTGCATACATGACTCCTGAAAGCACCATCTCTTGCGCGATTTGAGCTATATATTACAATCTATTGTGAATCTATACAAAAAAAGGCCTCATCCAAATTCGTCCCTCGGCATACCAAGTTTGAAACTCTTAGGGAAAAAAAAAAAGAAAAAGAAAGCAACCATCAATCCTCATCACAAATTGTGAGCTAGTCGCAGGAATGAGGCAATATATGAATCTACATAGCTCTAGGTTCTCAGCGTTGTCATGGTCCACGTAGATGTGGGTATATTGAGCTCCTACTAGTGCTCGGTTGAAGAAGCTCTGCTTGTGGAAATGAGCCATTAGATGGCACATCCAACAGCAAATCCTGATCAGAGATCTCACTGGCATAATTTAAAGAATCCAACATAAGGGAGCCTCCATCGGTAGGCAATGCAAATAGGCTTCTTGGACTGAAGCAAGAGCCATCACCGTCCATTTCTTTGTTATCATACGCAGACCGCATGTTTATCCTTTTGGGACTCTTCATCATCTTTACTTCTGGAGCACAAGGGGAAAACAAATAACAAAATAAATTCCATCTCATAAATAGGCCGAGTAAAAGAATGCACTCAATTTAAACATCTCATATGATCTTTATCCTTTAGGGATTAAACTAATATGACAAGAGAAGGAAGCACATGTCTCAATTTAGTCACCGGAATTGCTGAATAGGTTTGAATTAGTTGATTTAGCTCTTTTGTATGCGTTAAAATCGCAACATAGTCAAGAGATTTTCCTTGCTTCCTTGAAGCTAAAACTTAACACCATAAGCCCCGCGTTTATACCAAGTAGTAGCAGTTATTTGTCTTTTAATAGAAATATATTAATATAGCGTTAGCAACCATTCGGTCACCTGGGATTTTTCTTTTTCTACCTTGGCTGTCTTGTGATCTCTTCGCAGTAGCTGTATTACCAAGCGCGATATTCGGTTCTCTGCCAACAGGAGACTTTCCAGTACTATTTTTGGATTTCTGCATCAAACGACAGGTGATAATTAGAAAATATTTCTGGCCTTAATGTCCAAGAAAATGTATATAATAGATACTTCTTGCTTTCAAAGAAGAAATTCAAACCTTGAGCTGATGATAATGCACTACCCATTTGGATTTTGAAAAATCAGACAGTGTCAGCCTCTTCAAAGCATTACAGTCTTCCGTTTTTGCTCCCGAGAAGGAGAGATCATAGAGCCCTTCCCTGAGCAGTTGTTGATAGCAAGATATGTTCTCCTTAAATTGATTGCCATCGAACATGCATTTTATACTACAGCAAGAATAAAGGGTCAACTGTATAACTCAAGATAAACACAAAACACACAGACCAGCATGCCCCACTGCCAATCAATCATTTGATTTTCATGATACACATGTTAACATAATTCATATGCTAAATGAGATGACATGAAATGGAACTTTTTAATGCTGATTGAAGCATTGAAAATATTGCTTTCACCTGTTAAAAGGCGGAACATGGTCTCTGCCCATTATAATATAAGCAATACAAAAGTGCATGTCCAAAACATTCTATTAATTGTTTCGACATGCGAAGTACATTAACGAGTGCAACACTGACCCGTCGGGAAATCTGGACGCATCAATAGGAGGTAAATATTTTATTAACTTCTGTTGATCTTCTTTTGTCAAGCATCTAGCAAACTCTTCAAAATTAAGAATATCCTGTGAAAGCAGAAAGAGAACTATCATACATACAACTACTAGGAAGACAAAGAACCAGTTGGGAAAGTAGCTGAAAATGTTACACAGCCGTAGATATAAAATACGCAAGTTATTGAACAGATACACAAGTTAAATCCTATTGGAGAATAGTTGAAAATACACAAGTTACTGAACGCAAATATATGCTATAAATCATGATCATTGTGCATCAAGATAATACCGAATGTTATTCGAGATGCTAATGTTAGATGAGGATCAAATTTCAAAGGATTGGCTCACCGAAACAATTACACTTTTACTTACATTCAAGTCGATGTCACAAAGTGGTGAATTATGATTTGACAAAAATTTTGTCATTTCATACTGAGACTTGTCCCTGAGATTCCAAATAGAAGAATGCATCAGACAAAATAAAAGTAATATTTTTGTGTTTCTCATCTAATTACCCACCACAAATATCAAATTTACTTCCATAGCTTAAGTCCTTTTTTTTTTTTTTTTTAATCTGTGTAGAAGACTTAATTGGACAATTACAATTTATATTCTCGTTTAATCTTAAAAGCTGATCAGAATATAAATCCCCAATCCAAATTAGACAATGCTTCAAGTTCAAATCTTTAAAGGATGACTTGTAAAGAGACAGCAACTGAAAGACATCCAGGGATGCATACCTCTTTATTTGCTCCTGCAGCATCCACTGACCATTAGGATTCTTAGCTTCTTCAAATGCCGGGCTTGGTATATTAACATTTTTATTTTCACCGTGTACAGGAAAAGCCACAGAATGTGAATAGGCCTCATTTGTTGCATAGAGTTTGTTCTCAACAGACAGCGAGCTAGCTTCAGATTCCTCATCTCGAGCTATTGAACTTGGATGTCTTATGAGAACACTTCCATGTCCTATCTCAACAGAAACCATTGGTGTTTCACTCTCAAAAAGCAAGTCCTCTTCAGAAGATCCAGAGAAGCATGAAGATTGTTGTTCATGCCAGATGGTATATAAATCTTTTGTCAGCTTCTCAACAGGAGATTGTTTCGGACGATTGACACACGTCCTTTTCTTAGAAGGTACCAATGTGTCCCACACGTTCGATTGAGCTGGACCTGAAGAAAATCAAGGTACTTGTATTAAACTCCTATATTATCAAGAAGTCAATGTATCAGGAGGCAATATGAATACATCATGAGAAGATATACCACCCATCAAACAATAACAGTCGAATTTATCAACTTCTTCTATAAGTTGAGCATCCATATATAGGGAAACTAAGACTCTACGTCTTAGCGGTAGCATTGAATTTTGGGCTAAAAAAATAACAATGCAGCCAACAGTTCTGGCAACTACATTTGTTCTTTATCAGAAATTGTCGCTTGGAAATTAAAATCCCTAGTCTTGCCACAATAGCAAAATGTTTATCTCCTTCCCATATCCTGGCTAGTTTGTCTTAATAACTGAGCAAAGTATTATTTGTGTACACGTCAGCTGGCATTTGAAAATATTGACCAGAATAGGGCAATTGATAACTCATTCAATACATTTTGGTGTATCACATTCTTCGGATTCAGTAAGATGAAGAATGAAAGCAACTTCAGCAAAGGGTCCAACCTGTCAAGTCACTAGCATCAGCACTGCCAAATTGTGCACAGCTCTCAGAGTTGGATACAGCTGATCCAGAGCTCGATCTATTACTAGCATCTTCATCTAAAACCTTTCGGTAACCATGGTTGTAATCGGGGAAAACACCTCCTACCACTTCATTATCGTGATTTGCCTTTCTTTTAAGCAGCTTCACATCTTTATTCTTGTTTATGGATAAGCTCTTCATTCTAGAGACTCTGTGATCCTCATAGTCATCAAGGTCTGCTCGGGCATGAAGAGGTGTATAGTTTGCTAGAGTCCCTTTTGTTCTCCATCTAGAGCCACAAGCATTGCACAGCACCGGCTTCTCAGGAGGTCCATTGCGCCAAAGAGGGGTGCCTACAGACAGATTTATTGTCAGCAATAAAAAAAAAAAAATGCGTTCCATGAAACAAAACGAGATACTATTCTATCTTAACTTTCATATCCACATTGATAATAAGGTTCATACTAAAAATAGAGACTAATGTTTCGCAGGGCTGAACGTCATAATATCCTAGTGAAAATTGAAAACTTATAGAAACCCAAATCAAATTACTTAGTTGTTATGAAAGGTGAAACACATCAACTACTATATGATCAATATTGGAGCCCACATTTGAGCCAGCAGAATACGAAGTGACTGGCATTGTTCTCTTCAAAACCCAGAAGCATCAAGAAAGCCAATCATCTTCCATAAATTTATATGTTTCGTCTAAAATGCACAAGGTATGCCAGATTGTGTAACCTATTGGCAATGCAGACTAATCCTTGCCTCCTCGTTTCCGTTACCACATTTATATGGCACTCATTTACCTTTCGACTAGGGTTATAACCAGCAGATAACTAAGTCCATTGGAATACAGACAAGGTCTATAGTTCCACTCTACCTTAGGAGGAACAACACTTTTTTGAACTAGATCCTATGAACATTTTGAAGTTTGTAGTTCAATTGAGTGTTTTTTTAATCGAAAAAACTTCACAGGCTGAACTTAAAAGGCAAAATGCTTGGCTGAATGTTTGAATTGAATTGGAAATAATGCTACTTGCAGCATAGTTTCCCTGGAAGTCAAACACAAGAAGAACTCAATCCAGAACAGGAATTTAGCTTTTCATTTAAGCAATTGTTTCTATAAGGAACACAAAAAGGAACTGCAGTTTGACTTCGTAAAAGGGTCCACTAAAATTATAAACAGAAGGCCAAATTCAGAGTAATCAAATCAATACCATGTAATTTCCCAGTATTCAACAGATTCCATCCTGAATTACTACTTAGAAATATGTTCAACAAAAGTGTTCCAAGGTCAAAGAAGAAAAAACTAAACAAACTCAAGGATACAGGACACACAAAACCAAACAAAGATGCAGTTTTGTCAAATACTGAACAAGAACATCACAATTTCTAAATTTATTATCTTTGTCCAGGTATTCTCTTTTACTTATTGCATAGAATCGTTCAGTTCAATGAGGAAATTATATATAAATCCCAAACATATAAAATCAATTCAAAGACAATTAATTGAAAATCAGACAAGTCGTTTAAGAACCGGAAAATTCTTTTTTTCTACCATATTGAAAAGGCACAAAAAAATTGGAGAAACAAGAACTCACTTGTAACTCCACAGTGACAGCAAGGCCCTTGCTTGCCCATATCTCTCTTTTCTTAGATGAAGGAAATTGACAAACTCAAAGCAAATTTACAGAAAAACGAGAAAATTTAAAAAAAAAAAAAACTAAAAAACTAAAAATATTAACAAAAATTCAGCAATTTAAAATATTCAGCAAAAATTGTTTGTGATGTTGAAAGCTTTTTGTTGAAAACGTACTGGGGAGAATAAAAGGCTTTTCTGCAACAAACCCAGATATAGAGTTCGCAAAAGCCAAGAAGAAACTCAGAAGAGTTTACAACTTAACAGTTCAATAACATTCAAACACAAAAATTAATGAAAAATCAAACAGAATCGAAAATATTAAGAAGGGTAAATTAAATTAACATGGGAATCTGTACAATCCAATGAAGAAAGGAAAGGAGCATATAGAGGAATCTAAGAAATGGAGTTATTGAAATGAAGGAAGGTGAAATGGGAGAAGTATGAAAGAAAGTGAGAGAGAGAATGAGAAAGGGAAAGAAAGTGGAGAAGGAGAGAGGGTAAATGTGAGTGTATTGTATTGTTTATCAAGTAAATATTGGGGGCATAATCATAAAAATAAAAAAAAAAAACAAATAATGGTATAAATACATTAAAAAAGCCTCTTCAATATAAAAAATACATCAATAAAACTCTTTAAGTATGAAAAATGCATCAAAATGAAGAAAAACTAACGGTTTTCATTAAAAAAGCTAACGGTTTCATATTTAATGGACTTTTTTGATACATTTTTAATATTTAACGGGTTTTTTAGTGCATTTATTAGATAATAGATTTTTTTACACTGAATCATATAATTCAAGGGCTTTTTTGGTGATTATTCCAAATATTGGAACTTTACTTTTATTTTTGTGTTATTCAATTGAAAGATTTCAATTCTTTCTTGAAATAATTATATAAAAACCCTTGTGTTTATTATTTTTATAAATAAAATTATGTGGTTTAGTTTCTTACAAATAAATTCCTGAGGTTTATCTCTTTTGTAAATAAAATTCATGTGTTTAGTTTGTCATAAATAAAATCCTTGTGGCTTACCTCTTTTGTAAATAAAATCTCTGTAGTTTTTTTTTCTTACAAGTACAAAAATATGATATGGCTGCAGGATTTATTTGTAAAATAGGTAACTTACATGAGTTTTATTTGCAAAAGAGGTAAACCACAAGGGTTTTATTTGTAACAAACTAAACTCAGAAGTTTTATTTGTAAAAGAGGTAAACATCAGAGGTTTATTTGTAACAAACTAACCCACAGAATTTTATTTACAAAAGTGTTAAATCATAAGGGTTTTTTAATATAATTATCCCTTCTTTCTTTAAAAAAAAAACAAATTCTTTTTTATCATTTAACTATATTTTTTTTAGATTAATTACATTTTCTATGTATAATTTGTTTATTTATTATACCTTCAAAAAATGGTATGTGATGGAAGTAAAGGAATATTATTTGCACAAATCCTCGTTGACTATAGACTTTTCTCCTATTGTGTAAATTTTCAATACCCCATAAATTATTTATGTTTTCAAAAAAATAAATAGAGTGGATTTTAGAGGCTTTGAAAGAAAATTGACAAATAAGAGAAAAAAAAAATATGAGGAAAAATTTAAGCTGGAGAGCAACTCAAAAAAGAACGGAACAAAAGAGATTTGTTTGGCTTCTTTTATTTCTTTTTTTTCTTATGTGTCATGAAAGAAATGTTTTATTTTATAATATCCTTCAAAATAATAGTATTTTTTTTTGTGAGTTATTTATTTTAGTATCATTATTAGTATTTTTTTATTTTTTATTTTTTTTACAAAAGTATATTATAGATATTGGCATTAAAGTCACCGTCTTCCGTCATTTTTCAAGCTCACAACTACATTTGTCACGGTCTGATTGCTTAAATAGTTTCAAAATGGGACCCACAAAGTATAATTTTGCCATTAATCAAATGCTTTGATCCAGATCCAATGGTGATTATTCTGGTTGACACTTTTTTTTTTAATGTCTTAACTATGTTTAGTAACTAAACTGTAAAAAAATGAAATGCCAACAAATGAAAAAAAAAAAAAGTCATGCAATACTTGCCTAAGGCATTTGTGCGGTGTTTGCTAAATAAGAAAACTTTTAAAACTCAAAATATAAAAATTTTATATGTTATTTTCATAATTTTGAGAGCATTATAAATACAAAAAATGCTAAAGTGCAACTTTTTATCACATCTGAAAAGAGTATAAATTATTTTCACTATTTGTAATAAATTTATTTTATTAATCAATCTAGTACAAGAAAAATGTATTTTAGTAACCATCTATAGCAATCACGAGCTATTGTAGTTATAAAAACATAACAATTACAATTACAATAATTGCAAAAAAAAAAAGTTGGTTACAATTTCGGGTAAAAACTAGCGCTCAACACTTAAGTAATATTGCAACCAATTTCTTCCACATTTATTGCAAAACAAAAAAATTCAATAAGAAATTATGAGCATAAAAATTCATAAAACCTAAGTAATGAAACACCCTAATTCCTTTTCATTGAACCGCTTCCCCTTCCGCTTCATTCCACTGCTGCAACCCCATGCTTCTCTATTGATTCCTTAAAAAAAATTTCTTCGATGTTTTGTGCTATAACTCGACGTGTTTCACCAAAACACGATATATTTCCAAATGCAAAATTGATCTCAAGTTCTAGTGGCTAAACACGCCGGTGTGTTTCTAAAACATGGCGTGTTTTGCCTCTAGAACTCGATGTGTTTAGTGTCAACACGTCGTGTTTCATTTTTGTCAAATTGAGCCTTGAGTTCCAGTAGCTAAACAAGTCGACGTGTTTCTAGAACACAGTGTGTTGAGCTTCCAGAGCTCGGTATGTTAATCAATAACTCATTGTGTTTTATTTATCATAGATTGTCCTCCAGTTCCAGTAGCTAAACACGCCGAAGTGTTCCTTGAACATGACGTGTTTCTCCACAGAATTCGGTGTGTTACCTGAAAACACGGCGAGTTTTCCTCTTTTCCTCAATGCCTCAATTTTTCCTTAGCTTTCTTCTTATCGAGTCAGATCATGGACCTTGTTGACTTAATGACACACAATAAAAACACTAAAAACACAAAACAAAACATAAAAGTAAAAAGAAAACCAAATATACACAAATATAAAGAATACCACATGCTATGTTCATAGTCGAAACAACTCGACTTTCTCAGATCATCATGCATCTTAGAGACGAATCTCCTCCTTTTCTCTGAACTTGATTCCATGGAAGTATTACTTCAACCGGTGTCCATTCACCTTTTGTATCCTATAACATCCCGACTCGGAAGTTTACGAGTTTTTATTTTGTGGGTGATCATTCGGATATTTGAAACCGAAATTTGAGATTTTGGATTGGATTTTAATGCATTTAAGTTGAAATTTATAAATTGCAATTGAGGTTTGAGTGGTGAAAATGAGTTTTAAGGTTATATTGATGTTTTGGAGTTGATTTGATGTTTTGGAGTTGATTTTATGATTCATTAAGATATTTTGGACTTGCGTGAGGTTATCTCGGGTTTCGGTTGAGGTTAGAATCGAGTTTGGGACATTTCGAATTATTTTGAAAGTGAATTTTAAGTTACAGAGTTGCAGCATGGCATGCTACTGAGGTGTCAAAAAAATTTGGAGTTTCTGGAAAACTGATGAATACGGCGTGCTACCCTCTACACTGCGTGTTGGAGAGTCCAGCACGGCGTGCTGAGTGGCCAGCACGGTGTGCTGAGTGGCCAGCACAATGTGTTGGTGAGTTTAAAAATCGAAAATTCTGTTTTTCATTATGGAACGGCGTGCTGGGATTGGTGGCACGACGTGTTAGTCTGTTTTTCAGCAATTCTTCTAGAATTTTCAAGAGTTTTCACCACTCATAATTTGGTGTGCTAGGATTGGATTGGTGTCATGATTGAGTAAAGCATTGAGATTGTATTTTGTTTATGGACATTTTGATATAAGTTTGATTATTGAATTTTGAATTTGATGGTTTTATGGTTATGAGTTTTGTTATTGGTTTTAATATGTTGAATTTTAATGTTGGAATTAAGATTTGAAGT
>CAOJCR015959956.1:0-17071 GCA_948330485.1 Euphorbia neoarborescens
ATCAAAAGAGCAAAACATATAAAACAAAATAAAATATGAAATAGAACAATAAAAAACCAACACAAATATCACAAAATGATATGAAATATAGTCAAGAATATAAGGTCTAAAATGACCTTATCATTGATCTTCTCCCAGAAACTTCTCCCAAATCATATCAAGCATGTCAGTTCCCTAAAGGGCCTTGCCTTTAACCACAGCCCTAGTGATCTCTTATGTCTTGATTCTCAGAATGTTGTGTGCTTCCCCTAATGTCTCGGTGCTTTGAGCTGACTTTAATATTATGGCAGTTAGGGTCTCACATATAGCATCTACAGCTTCTGAAATCCCATGAGGGAACTGATTGCCATCATATTCTGCTCTTTCTTCAGCTGGTTCTTTATCAAAGGCTAAGGGTTCCTCGATTATCTCCTTGAGAATATCGTCTGTTTAGTTCACGACATCATTAAAAATCTCAAAGCCAGGGACTACCTATCCCAAGTACTCCACATGTTCTGGTTCTCAATTGTACTCGGGTTTTACAGCTCTGATGAATTTGATGTATAGATAATCCATCATGTTTTTCTTTCTAGTCAACATCTTGAAGCAATACCCC
This sequence comes from Euphorbia neoarborescens, assembly GCA_948330485.1. NCBI lineage: Eukaryota > Viridiplantae > Streptophyta > Magnoliopsida > Malpighiales > Euphorbiaceae > Euphorbia > Euphorbia neoarborescens. The sequence continues at coordinate 596 of CAOJCR015959956.1, forward strand.
AATTCTTTCTTATGTTTCTGTGTCAGTACAGAGACCAGGTCGATCCTTTCTTAAAATTTTTTTCTAATGGTACGACCGGGTTTATAGTTCATCCTTTTGAGGTATTTGAAACCCATGCTCTGACTGGAATCACAATATCATGCTTCTGTATATGTGACCTTGGCCCCAGTTGCTTTTTGGTACAAGTCATTTGAAAACCTACAGTAGGACGTTCTGTAGCTGCTAGCGCTACCAAGACACTAGGCTGATCGGCCTCAACAGTCACCATCTCTCCATCCTGAGGCATTTTGATTTTCAATGGAGTGTGGAGGATACCCGTCCTAATGAGTGAATCCATGGCCTACCCAAGAGGAGGGAAAAGTTCATAGGAGTGTCTATCACTGTGAATATTGTTTTAGCATGCACTTCTTGGATTTCCACATCACTTTCAAAGGTTCCCAAGACCGATCTCTTACTATCATTGTATGCTCTGATTATGATGGTAGATTTTTACAGGATTTCTTCATTTAGTGATAAATGAGGTGAGATATTAGGTGGGCAAATATTAAGGGCTGACCCGTTATCGACCATAACAAAAGGCATTGATCGATCCATGATTTAAACCTTTAAGTACATCACCTTATTATGATTTTTACCTTTCGGGGCAAGTCAGCATCAAAGAACACAATTAACGGAGTTTTTTGGGTGCGTACCGGATCTATCGGCTCTCCTTTGGCCATACTACCGATCAAACTGCATACTTCTTTAGGAGAAGATAATGGAGCTGCATCAATCTCCATTAGCTTTTTTATGACTGCCTGTCTCTGATGTGAGGACTCCTTTAACAGCTGCAGACACTGACTCTAGCCTGTGTTTTCTTAAACTGATCAATTACTGTATCATCTATAACCGACAGCGGAGGGAAAGGGACTGTGACGGGCACTGCCGAAGGTATGCTTTGTCTCGGGAGGTCACTACTCTGTTTTTATACCACTGGACCGTTACTTTGCTGCCTAGGCAGATTTCTTCACACATTTTGACTGCCCCTTCCTTTTGATCGGAATACCCGCCCACTACGCTTTATGTTGTTCACTTTCCAATCCTTAGGTACCAAGAATATTCCCACATTTATCGATAGGTACCACAGTGTCTATTTTTCTACATTTCTCAACTCCTCCTCTTCTAAATTAACCTCCGCTAGGTTGAATTTAGTCAATTTGAATTCAAGGACACTTTTGGAGACTCCTTAGGAATTAGAAGAAGTTCCTCTTTGCGATCATCCAATTCAATATCTTCCAACCTTATCCTCTTCAGTTGGCTGGAGACAGTTTCAACCTTGGCTTCTTCTTCCTTATTTAAGAGCTCTCTCATAATCACACTTTTAAGTACACCCGACTACACCATATTTACATGCCCCCTAAATCTTGGCAAAGGATTAGTTTGGGTATTGGGCTTTTCCGATGGTGGCTCTTCCAACCCACCTTCGTTAATGAGCTTCCGAATTTCCCATAATAAAGTTGCACATTCATCTGTCTTGTGCCCAGTTATGACATGGTAAGCACATAAGTTATCTTTGTGTTCTAGGGCCGGAGGAGTGTAGGTTCTGGCTGAGTTGAGCTGCTTTTCCTTTCTGCATTTGAAAAAGATCTTCAATAAGATCATGTCCAATTGGTTAATGACCTGCCTTCTTCTCTGCATTTCTTGGTTGTTAATGGCCTGATTGATGGTGGAAACATCCACATTAGCCACTGATGATGAACCCAATTTCGAACATGATCCTTACGCTGTTGGTTTGTAGTTAGCAGAGAAACTTTTGGGCTTGAAACCCAAACTTTGTGCTTGCTTTGGGAGAACTTCATATTTCTCTACCCTCTTACCCATTTCCAACATTTCCAAACAAGAACTGAAATTCCTATAGCTCATCTCCTTTTGGTATACATCCAGGGTACCATCTACCACCTTGACTATTAGTTCAGACATCAATGGCTTAACAGCTAAGTCGTTCATGGTCTTAATCCATCTCCGATAATAGTTATGAAAAGTCTCGCCTGGCTACTGGTGCATTGCCTCAAGGTCATGTAAGGAAGTCTTGAGCTCCATGATGTTAAAGGCGTAGTTACTAACAAATTCCTTGGATAGTGCCTCTGTGAGCACAGGATGTTTCCCGAGTCAATGATGAAATTGGCATTCTGCCAGCCTATGTTGTGATTCTCCGATTAAGAATCTCAAAAGATATGATTTTATTTCAAATCCAATTTTTGAAAATCAAAAATATTTTTCACCTGTTCATACTGGATTAATTTTGGTTCTTTTGTGTCAAAATTGTTCATTTTTATTAGGCCAGACCAGAATGTATTTGTTTTTATTTGTCTGTGTTATGTGCTTTATTTTGTCTGTGTTGTTTGTTTTTCCGTAAATTCTGTTACGTTAAAATAGAATTTTAAAATAAATAAATAAATAAATAATAATAATAAAAATAATAAAAATATAAAAATATAGAATTGAAAATATTTTGGTACTTAAATGCTAAAAAAAAGGGTTTAAAATCGAAGAGGAGAAAGAATAAGGACCAAAAGTGCAAAAATGAAGGAAGGAAAGAAACATGGGAGGAAGGAAAGATGGAAGGAAGGAAAAGGATAGAGGAAGGATAAAGGGAGAGACAGAAATGGAAAGATCTCCAAAACGATGCCATTTTGGGTTAAAGAATTAAAACCCAAAATGATGTCGTTTTGGGAGTTAAAAAAGATTAAAAAAATTATAAAAAATGGGGCAGATCGTGGGAAGTGTTCGTTTGGCCTTTGGATTCTTCTTCTTTTTTCTTTCTTCTGTGTTGTCTAATAGATATCTAAAGAACATAGAAAGTGAACCATGGCAGGAGATGGTCGTTTGACATAGAAGAAAGGTAGTATGGGGAGCCAATTTTGACAATAGATATTCACTGAAAGGACTCCACAAAAAGGGCGAAGGCTCTGTAATGGGGTTAATTTAAGAAGATGAGAAAAAAGGTGCTTTTGTCATACATAAGAACAGACAGATGGATCCTGAGAGAGAAGAAATCTAAAGAGAAAGGAGGTTCCAATTTCAAAAAATAAAAAAGGAGAAAGAAATCGAAAAAATAGGAGAAAGAAATGGAGGTAAGGTGCTGCAAATTGAAAGGAGGCTACCATTTGATTTGGGGAGGAAAAGAAAGATGAAAATTCGAGAGAGAGAGAGAGAGATAGAGAGAGAGAGCTACGAAGAGGAATTTTCGCTTCAAAAGAAAAGGAGAAATCAGTGGAGTCATGATTTGTGATCAATATAGCCACAACAACGATCAAAGCCGAGAACTACGGATCATCAGAGATTAAGGTAAAATCCGAACCTTAAACTTCATTTTGTTTTATAAATTTATTGTTATGTGATTGTTCTGTGGAAAATAGATACGTGCAGTTGACTTGATTCATGTAGTTTTTTGTATTATCAGTTTTAGTGTAAGTTTTAAGTTGGTTTATAATGCTTAAACAGACTGCATGTGTTCATTATTACTGCAAATTGAGTTATTATTGTTTGAATCTTGTTTTCTATTTCTTCTATCTCTTGTTTAATTAACAAAACTACTTTCTTTCTAGCTGTTACATGCTTGCCTTCGTGATATGTTTGTTGGATTTTTTCTCGATAATCTATCTGTTAGCATTGGTAATATCTAAGTTGTATTTTCTATTCTCCAAAATCACTTGTATGTTTTCAACTTTGTTCAATAACAAATCTTTGTTTTGCATTTCTTCAAGTTTCCTAGCAATTTACAGTAGCCAGTACATATTTGATATGAGTTTGGTTTCTACTATTCCAATTGTCTGAAGTATTTTCAAACTTCTTATGTTTGGATTCATTATTTCCGTCGTATAACTGTGTGTTTATTAAAAGTTATTTTGTAACCGATTTTCTCTTCTATATTCCATTTGCTCAAGCTTCTTTTGATTGTTTTCAGGGTTATCTTATGATTCTTTTCACCACACATTGTTATCCTAATTTTCCTTTCCTTATCAAAATCTGTTCCAAATCTAAATTTCAGTTCCTGATTTAGTATAAGATTTTGATTTATTTCTAAAGAAAACTAAGTCCCTTCAGTGAGTTTATGTTTTCCCATGCTTGATGTTCTATCATTTTAAAGCTAATTTAATTAATATGTCGGGTTATCTATCTTTATTTAATCGGGTTTGATTTCACATTTGTTAGTCCTATTTTGCTCAATTTTTTCCTTATCTTTAGAGACTGATTTATTTTGTATGGCTCTTCCATTCAAGTTTCCATTTCAGTCTATAGACTATTGACCTGCTCCGGTAGTTATTTTTGTTTCTTTTTCATGTCTGTTGCAATAACTGTTTGTGTTTATTCATTTTCAAAATGCAGTGTTACATGATTTGTTCTATGACCATTCCTCATTGTATGGTCTTAATGCTATTGTTGAGCGTTTGTTCTTGATTCAGTATTGGGTTTTGTTATTGATTTCACTACATTCTTGAGTGAATCCTCAAATGTTTTCATATGCTAAGTCAAATCTCAAGGTCAAAAGTTACCTTCACTCTTGTTTCATGAACTCTGATTTCATGTTTGTTTAGGCAATTCTAGTTTGTTTTCCCTTTGTGTTAAAACTATTCCACTTTAGTTTTCACTTTAGGGATGTGATAGTTCGTTGTTAGTTTCCTTTCTAGATTTTCCTTCTAAAAAATAAATCGGGTCTGACCTAATTGACTTTCTGTGTATTGTGTGTTCTTGAGTTTTATTGTGGCAATAAAATTTAGTTTTAGTGTTAAGTGTATTTTCAAATTTGTCAATGTATTTCAAAACTCTGTTACTCTGTTAGTAGATTGGACTGTACTTATATACAATTCAATCAAATACGATTTAATCACATTCATATGCAATTTGTTTAAAAATCCTCAAATTTTCTTTTGGACATTCTTTTTGAGCTTCTTCAATTCGTGAAAAATCCACAGCCTTTATAGGCAAGTCAGAGACCTAATAAATCTCGATACATGCATTTTTGCATTTTGCATAATTTTTATCTTTGATATTTTTTAGTCTTTTTTATTTTTTGTGTTTATTTTATTACTTGTATTGTATGTGATTGTTCAAAGACCTGGATTTAAATTTCTGCAATTTAAATTTTTGTAATTACGTATGCATCTAGAAGGCCATACCAGAAAGCTGGTATTAGGGCCGCTAACACAGTGCAATGAAGGAAACCCCTCGAGTTTTCAGATAACTGACCCGCCAAAATGGCACGTTTAAATGAATTAAAATTGAGCCAATTATTTTCAAAATAAAAGCGGTAAAGCACCACGTAATATGGAGAAATTTTTTTCTGGGTCCGGCCTGGGTCCATCGGTCAGCCCAAACCAGTCTGATTCGACCAGCCGGTTTGAACCATTTGTCCCCCCTAAATGCATGATCCTGAGCTATCGTTCTTTCCAATTCTTATAACTGCAAGTCTGACTGTTTGAGTCTAATGTGTACATATATTTTATCTATACTAACATCTTCGTTGCAGCTTAGATGTATGTATAGGATACATGTATGCTAGGATTTACTGATTTCTTAGAAATTCTGTATTCGCAGGTGATTGGTATAGTTGTATACTTATTTTAATTTTCCACATTTATTTACTACTTTCGCATGCGCTCTTACCATAAACTAAAAACAAAATCAATTTAGGTGGTTTTCAAATAAAAAAACTTCGCTTTTAAATACTGTTGATTTCTTAAGTGTCTTTTGAAAAGGATGAGTAAATGTCTTATCCGAACCCAGTCTTTGGATCACGGTTTTGAATTCAAGCTTAGGATCCGACTTATACCATAAATAAATTCCCGGTAGAGCTTAGAACTGGGTGGCAACTGTAAATATTGTTTTTTAGAGATTCAAGTAGAATTTCTTCATACTTCAAATTTGGATTTCAAAATAAAAATCCTAAAGCCTGTGTTCACATGCGTTTTTAATTAAGGAATTCCTCCAAGGAATCTTTATCTCGCCTTTTAGGTGAAAATTTTTCCTAAAGGAATAGACCTTAATCACTTAAGGAATAATTCGGTTTTGTTAAACCATTTTCCAAACCCCACTTTTTTCATCAAAACTCCTAAGCCTGCATTCACATGCGTATTTCGTTTGAAGGGTTCTTCCTCCAAAAACCTTAAAATCGCTTCTAAGGCTGAAGGTATTTTGGAAAGAATTATTTTATCCGCTTAGAAAACATTTTCATTACATTGCCCTTAAAATAAAATGATTTGTTTTTCCATACTTTATTAAAATTTTTAAAAGTGATTTTTGCATTCAAAATTATCGTCCGCTCACACTGGCGACTCCGCTTAGGACTTTTTTTTTCAAACTTTTCTTTACAAAATGTTTTAAAACTTTAGAATTTTTGAAAAGAAATTTTAACAAGCCATTGAAAGACTCTTTCAAAAGAATATAAAGAAATCGACAACATTTTTGAAAAAAGAGATTTTATTTGCATATCCATTTTCATGGATTCCTTACATTTTTGTGTATGTGCATTGCAATAGACACACCATTGCACCCACCACTCTAAGACCACAATACCTACCTCGGCTTTATCAAGAAAGTGTCACTTGTATGCCTCTATAGTGCCAAGGCATCTATTGGGAAGCCACCGACAGCGTCGTACCTTAATCTTCTCGTTCGAACCTATTTCGGGGAGAGAAAGATGGTATATATTGCTATGGGACCCTCCTTTGCCACTCGGACTTGACTTTCCTGCATATAGAAGCCATAGCAACTTCCCTTAGGCATCAAAAACATAAAAATTAATCTGTTAGCTCTTCCTTTTCCATGTCCACATCGATGGTAAAGAAACCCTCCTAGGAATGGTAGAAACTCACCGACCTGCATTGAAACATAGGTTCGCTCTCGCATACCAATTGCTTCTATTTGTGTGTGTTTATATTTCAAACTGTAATATTATACTTGTTTAGACTTAGGTCTCATTTTCATATGATCAATGCCGCTTGATCACCCATCATCATAGCTATTCAAATGGGGTACTTTAGTACATATTACATGTATGACGCGCATCACTAATCTAACTGAGAGCCTGTGCTGCATTTTAGAGTCTGTCAGCACATCACTGTCTATCCATCTTGTATCACTGCATAACGCCATGTTATGCATCATCAACACATATTATGCCATGTCACACATAATTTCATGTCATGCATCATCAGCACGTATTATGCCATGTTATACACCAAATGTCATATCGTTTATTACACATGATTCCATGTTATTAATTACCATATGATATCATGTCATGCCTGATACCATGCCATGCATCATTAATATATTTTATGTAATGCCATGCACAATGCCATCTTATGCATTATCCATGATGCTATATCACACATCATCATGATGCCATGCCATACACATTGCCATGCCATGCATCATCCACATTATGCCATGCCATGCACAGTGACATGTCATGTATTATTCATGATGCTATATCACACATCATCACATATCGCCATGCCAAGAACAATGACATGTCATGCATAATCAACAAATTATATCATGCCATGCACGATGCCATGCTATGCATCATCAATACCTTATGCCATGCCATGCAAAATTGCCATGTCGTGCATTATCCATGATGCTATATCACACATCATTATGATGCCATGCCATACATATTGCCCTGTCATGTACCATCAACATACGATGTCATGCCATTTGTAGCATATGATGCCATGCTGTTCATATCATAAACAAATGACATGGTACCATGTCATACACCATACATGGTGCCATCTCGTGTATAATCATTCAATGTTATGTCATTTATACCACAGAATGCCATGTCATTCATATCATATGATGTCATGAGATCCATAAATATAAGGTAACATCATGCCATGCATAATGCTATATCATCAGTAATGCCGTGTCATTCACCATACATGATGCATTGTCATTCATTACTGTAATGCCATGTCATTCATATCACATGATGTCATGTCATTCATCTTACACTTATGATGCCATGTCATTCACATCATATGATGCCATGTCATTCATCTTCAGCACATGATGCTATGTGATTCATATCACAAGAAGCCATGTCATTCGTCTTCTACACATAATCCTATGACATTCATCTTCAACACATAATGCCATGACATTCATCTTCAACACATGATGCCATGTCATTCATATCACAAAATTCCATGTCATACATCGTACATGATTCATGTCATTCAACTTCATCACCTGATGCTATGTTATTTTTCAATAACATGATACCATGCCATGTCATATACTAAGCATGATACCATGTCATTCATACCATATGATGCCATGTCATTCATCATGGAATGCCTTATCATGCACCAATATATGATCGCATATCACACCTCACAATGTAGTGACATATCCTACATCATGTTGCATCATACTTAGCTATGCACTCTTCCATCATGGCATGTATTAGGTCCTTACTCATTATATGTGCAATACTAGGCACGACCTAGGAATTGCACCATATTGTCCCGCAACATGATCAAACATGATAACAAATGTCATGCCTTGTCCTCAAACTCTTAAGTGTCTAGGGGCATCGACTATATCGAAGTCGGTCAGTGTGCCTACTATATATTCTTAGTCTGTATCATGCATTGGTTCATCCCAACTATGTGGAATTGGTTTCCACCTCTATGGTGAAGTTATCTCATATATTCATGAGTCCACATAAGTTAAATTACAGCCTTTGTTAAATTTCTCCTATGATGGGCCAATTTCTTAGGACACACATAGTCACAGGCTTTCATATAATAACTTCTAACCACTAACTTAAACTAACCTGTACTTGCACCATATAAATTTTTTACCATCTTGGGTATACATCCATCAATGTTACCCAAGGAAGTATATTTCCTAACGAACATACAACATGACTACTTATCGGTACCTACATGTAACCACACACAAAAGCTCCTACATGCGGTTCTCCTCATTCTTTGGCTAACATCTCATGTCTCATTTGTGCCTCAACTCAACATCCTAGCATGTATATAAGATTTTTAATCTCATTTCACACTCTGTGACAAACCACCACCTGATACAATCATTTTATATCTTTTAAGATGTAGTTACATTGTCATACATCTAAAAAGCCATCATCCAACGAGCCTCATAAGTCATTCATATGTGGGCATTACATCAATACTTGTAGCACGACCATGCATATTTAGGGGGTGCTATAACATACATCATCTGTACGCCATCCTACTAATGCTTTTGCTGAAGCCATGCATCATTTTTCTCATAATTGCATATCACGACATCAATTCTATATCACGTTTAGGCAAGGGTTATGTTAATGTTCCCAAATGCCTTTATCATTTTAGGCTAAGTCCCACTTCATCTATTCATATTACCTCATTCCACAAACAGGGATGGACATCATTCCCGAAATCACGAATAGACATCATTCTACAATCAGGGATAGACATCATTCTCGAAATCATAGATAGACATCATTCCATAAACAAGGATTGATATCATTCCGACATCATTCCAACATCAGCAATAGACATCATTCCCAAAATCATGGATAGATATCATTCCAACATCAGGAATGGACATCATTCCCGAAGTCATGGATAGGTATAATTTTATGTTAATAAGGATTCCACATGGGGTCCTAAACCACAAAATTCCTTGGATAGACATCATTCTATAAACAGGGATAGATATCATTCCTGAAATCATAGATAGATATCATTCCAACATCAGGGATAGACATCATTCCTAAAATCAGGGATAGACATCATTCCTGAAATCATGGATAGACATAATCCTACAAATAGGGATACACATCATTCCCAAAATAATGGATAGACATCATTCCAACATCAGGGATGGACATCATTCCAATATTAGGGATAGACGTCATTCCCAAAATCATGGATAGACGTCATTCCCAAAATCATGGATAGACATCATTCTAACATCGGGGATAGAAATCATTCCTGAATGTTAGGTAAGGATTCCACATGGGATCTCGAACCATAAAACTCCTTGGATAGACATCATTCCAAGTCAAGGATAGACATCATTCTTGAAATCACGGATAGACATCATTCCTGAAATCATGGATAGACATCATTTCAACATTAGGGATAGACATTATTCCAAAAATCATGGATAGACATCATTCCATCATAATGGATAGACATCATTCCATTGCAAAAATATGCATCATTCCGTTTTATGGATAGACATCATTCCATCTTATGGATAAATTGCACGATATTAATAAAACTTTATAATACATCCATACTCTTGTGTACTATATCACTTTTTGTATATATCATTCATCTTGCATCTCATATTGCACCATGCATTTTGGAATTTGTTTCAACCTCACTCAAAGGGTTTGCATCTAACCAAGATTTTTATGATGAAAGATGGGGGACAATTGCCTCCAGAGAGAAATCAGTGAACATCCCAACGGAATGAGTAAGGACTTAGTCAATAAGACTGGGGATGAAAGTGGCACTCAGATTATGGATGCTGAGGGTGAAGAACCCAATGAGGAAGTGATCTTGATTGAGAATCTTGAAGGACCTGTAACTGTAAGGGAATTATACACCATATTCAACTCAACTCAGTTTGGGGAGTTTGTCAGCAAGGTCGTGGTCAATACCTTAGAGGCCCAGAAATGATCACCTGAAGAAGGACCATGGATCAAGGGTAAAGTGGTTGAACAGGGTGAAAGCGCTGTAAAAACCTTGAAGAAGGAGCAAATGCCTATTGTTGAGGGATCACACGACCATCAGGCTATCCTTGAAAAGCTCAATCAGTTGGATGAGAAAATAGAGAGGTTTATGGCCCTAGTCTTGGAAAAGTTGAATATTCAAGAAACTTCACAACCTAAAATATTGTACACCTTGACACATCCTATTGGTGAAGCCTCTCGAAGTGTGGCTCAAGGGTTGGCCTCGTTCTCTATGCCCCATCCGCAAAAGCAAGTTAACCCATGGAAGCCTCCATTGAATAGAATATTCATAAAATGTTGCAATACTAGGTTACTGCATAGTATAAGACCTTATGCCCCACCGACCGGAGTCGATAAAGATAATTTTTTCCAATACCATATTGTTAGGGGGCATAAAACTACAGAATGTGTCGGGGTTTACAACATAATTGGTTAGTTGATAAAAGAAGGGAAGATTCTGAAGCCACCTTTGGCTTAGCCGTACGCGTCAATGTAGAAGATCAGATAAGAGGCACCACTTTCAAGAATGAACTTTGCTTTCTTTCTTTATGTGTTGTATTCTTAAGGCTTAATTTGAACTACATGTCTTTTGAAGCCATTAATGCAAAATGTCTATCTCCTGTTTACTTATGTGAATTGTTCCTAGATGGTTCTGTCATTCATTTAATCATTCATTTGATATATCAATATTCACAATGCATCATCGTATGAGAATAATCTTGAAAACTTGAGTGAGTCAAACCCGTACATCCATCACTTTGACTTGACCCCTAAGGAAAAGAGAGAAATAAAAATAAATAATGATGATAATAACAGGGAAGAGATTCCTCCGACATCCAAGAAGTCACGTAAGAGTTATAGAGGGTGAGTCCAAACAAATCTCCTCTCTTACCGAAGAAGAAAAAATGGTGGCACCTCACTCTAAGATGGGATATGTTAGGGTAGAAGGGCCATAACAACCAAGGTGCACACTGATTGCATACTCGGGAGGTGATACTTACTAGCATCATGCAAAGGTAATAGATTAGTTCATGGTTAAAATCTTAGGATACGGTTTGCCCCTACATCTTGAATAATGCATATTCGGGAACCCCTATGTTCTACCAAAAGATCAAAGCTATCTGAATTTCTTCAAAAAAAAAATATCTCAAATGCCAAATATCATTGATTAAATCTCTACCTCAAAATACGAAATCACCCTACGGTGAAATCAAAACTTATCATACAAACACATCTACCCTTCAATATCCCAAACTAGGAGAACCCTTAAAACCTTTTTACCCGATAAGCAGGGGCAATACTGATCCAAGAAATTGGGCTTGCACACTTGATTTACTCCCTTAGCCGAGATGCTCTCGACTATGGAAGCCATGACACAAGGTTGAGAGATCCACAATGTCATTCTTCAGCCAGAATCGAATTAATACCATCCTTGCCCACCCTATCAAGCCAGTATGGTCATTGAGGTGACCTCAATAAAATGCCTTGGCAGAACCTCAACACTACCCTAAAAATTCATAAGAAGCCACCTACGGTTATCCGATCCCAATTCTTAAAGAAAGGGTCATCAAAGCTAAGGGAATCTCTTACCCATAAAATAAATTATTATAATAATATAATAACAAAATAAAGTGAGATGATAGATGTCAGATGGAAAACCATAAATGACGTATGATAATGGGGATGAGTCAAGCGATATGTCCTATTTTTCTTGTTTAAAGTTTAGATTAAACTCATCGATTTGAATTTGTGCACTTGAAACATTACATGAATGCCATGATGAATGAATGAGAATCATCCATTTAATAATGTTGAATTTAAGCTTGCATTAAAACTTTTGAAATACATTTGGTTCAAGTCAAGTCTTATAATGCTCGTACATCCCTAGGGATATGTCATCTAAATGACCTCTAAAATCCCTTCTTTTATCCTAAACCGAGGGGCATGTCATCTACTTGACCTCTAAAACCCTTTCTTCTATCCTAAACCTAGAAGAATGTCATCTACATAACTTCTAAGAGTCTGTCTCTTATCATAAACCCGGGGGCATGTCATTTACCTGTCTCCTAAAATAGTTATCCTCTCTTCAATCCGAGGGCTATGTCATCCGAATAAGCTCTGAAATTCTTTCTCTTATCCTAAACCTGGTTCATGTCATTTTTATGGTTCCTAAAGAAGTTTATTCTTCCTTCAATCAGGGGCATGTTACTTACCTAACCCCGGAGCCAATTTCATTTCATTATTGACCCAAGACGAGTACGCCATGTGGTCCTTTGCCTAACCTTGTTAAAGGACTAGCATAATCAAGGGTACGACACGAAGGGGATCCCTTCTAATCAACTAGCTAATCGCCCTTGGCACCCATATTTAAGAACCAATGATAGTTTATCGGTCCTCCTAACGTGTCAAATTGATCCTTCATAACTAGGCATCAAGGACTAGACTTAGCTACGACGAGCTCAAGATACCTAGCCTCATGTAGAAGATCAACACAGATAAGTGTTAAATGATGCCCATATATGTATATGCATTCAAACATACATACATATGCATATCATGTTATCATATGCATATTTGTATCTTATTTTTATCATCGATCGAAGGGGCAAAAATTTTTGTTTTAAAAATTATTGATTGCATGATAAAAACATTAAATCTTCACTCTTATCCAACCTTCTCAAGTTTCCTTCTATGGAACCATCATGGCCGGATGTACCACTAATGAGTCCCCAGAGATTGGACCCTATCTGGTAAATCTAGTTATTTGTTGTCATGACTTCTTAGAAGTAAGGCACTTTGTTGTTTCTGCTTTTAGCCTATAAGTTGGCTGAAGCAACATTAATTACTAAATCTTTCCTGACAGGATGTACCTCCATGGAATCCCCGGGGATCGGACCCCATCTGATAACATGGCTATCATTAAATCTTCGTATTCCCTACATTATACCTCTAACACACAGATTTATCTTGAATATCTGTGTCATCAATCCTTTATTCTTGATGTCTAGATTTACCTCGAATTTCTAGAATGTCAGATCTCATGTTCTGACATATATATTTCTCTTGAATGTTTATGTAGTCAAATCCTTTATGGCCGAATCTGGATTTCTCTTGAATATCTAGAATGTAAGTCTCATATTCCGACTCATAGATTTATATTGAATGTCTGTGTCGTTAATAATTTAATCTTGATATCTAGATTACCCTCAAATGTCTAGAATGTCAGATCTCATATTTCGACTCATAGATTTCTCTTGAATATTTATGTTGTCAATCCTTTGTTCTTGATATCTAGATTTCACTCGAATGTCTAGAATGTTGGGTCTTATATTTCGATTCATAGATTCTCTTGAATGTCTGTGCCAGCAATCCCTTGTCATTGCATCTAGATTTCTCTCAAATATCGAGAATGACAGGTCTTATGTTCTGACATATAGATTTATCTTGAATGTTTATAGAGTCAATCTCTTATGCCCGACATCTAGATTTCTCTCGAATATCTAGAATGTCTATCTCATATTCCAACTCATATATTTCTCTTGAATCTTTCTGCCATCAATCATTTATTCTTGATATCTAGATTTCCTTTGAATGTCTAGCTCATATTCCGACTCATAGATTTCTCTTGAATTTCTATGTCATCAATCCTTTATTCTTGATATCTAGATTTCCCTCAAATTTCTAGAATGTCAGGTCTTATATTCTGACTCATAGATTTCTATTAAATGTCTATGTCGTCAATCCCTTATTTTTGCTATCTAGATTTCTCTCGAATATCTAGAATGTCAGGTCTCATAGTCCGATACATAGATTTCTCTTGAATGTTTATGTAGTAAATCCTTTATGCCATCTAGATTTCTCTCGAATATCTAGAATGTCAGGTCTCACAGCCCGACACATAGATTTCTCTTGAATATTTATATAGTCAATCCTTTATGCCATCTAGATTTCTCTCGAATATCTAGAATGTAAGGTCTCATAGTTCGACACATAGATTTCTCTTGAATGTTTATATATTCAATCCTTTGTAGCCGACATCTAGATTTCTCTTGAATATCTAGAATCTCAGCCTCATAGTTCGACATATAGATTTTGCTTAAATGTTTATGTAGTCAGTCTTTAATGCCCGACATCTAGATTTCGCTCAAATATCTAGAATGTCAGTCTCATATTCTGACTCACAAATTTCTATTAAATGTACATACCGTCAATCCCTTATTCTTGCTGTCTAGATTTCTCTCAAATATCTAGAATGTCAGGTCTTGTAGTCCGACTCATAGATTTCTCTTGAATATCTATGCCATCATTCCATTATTCTTATTGTCTATATTTCCCTTGAATGTCTAGAACGTCTACTATGAGGTACACTCTATATGGGGTATCTTCCCTGCCTATATCATTGCATAGTAACAAATTTCCCATCATAATTTCATCATTAATCGAAGGACCAAAAATTTTTTCTTTCTAAAATAATCGATTAAATGATGAAAGTGTTACATCATACCATATCACTACATTCACGCTTTTTTGAAAGATGGATCTAGGGGAAAACATCTTAGGATGCTTTTTAGCAGGTCAATCAACTTTTGACAACTTATATTATAGCAAATCTTAGGGTATCCAGCAGACTTTGAGTTTGTAGTGCCAGCAAGCAATTCCCTAGTGGATCAAGCCTCGATGCCTCCACATTTAGGTAAGTATTCCCCATACTTAGAAACGTGTTCCTATATTCAGACAATGAATCTAGTTACACGAAGGGCAACTGTGAGCATGGGATTTTTCCTGGGGCATTGGTAAAATTGGCATTTTGCCAGCCTATGTTGTGATTCTCCAATTAAGAAGCTCAAAAGATATGATTTATTTCAATCCAATTTTTAAAAATAAAAAATATTTTTCACTAGTTCATACTGAATGAATTTTGATTCTTTTGTGTCAAAATTATTAATTTTTATTAGGCCAAACCAGAATGTATTTATTTTTATTTGTCTATGTTATATGCTTTATTTTTTCTGTGTGTTTGTTTTTTCTATTAATTTTGTTCTGTGACTATAAAATTTTAAAATATATAAATAAATAAATAACAAAAATAATAATAATAAAAAATAAAAATGAAAAAATATAAAATTGGAAATATTTTGGTACTTAAATGCTAAAAGAAAGGGTTTAAAATCAAAGAGGATAAAGAATAAGGACAAAAAGTGCAAAATGAAGGAAGGAAGGAAACTTGGGAGGGAGGAAAGATAGGAGGAAGGAAAGATGGAAGGAAGAAAAAGGACAGAGGAAGTATAACTGGACGGACTTAAATGGAAAGATCTCTAAAATGATGCCGTTAAATGATGCCATTTTAGGAGTTAAAAAAGATAAAAACAAATATAAAGAAATGGGGCAGATCGTGGGCAGTGTTGGTTTGGCATTTGGAATCTTCTTCTTTTTTCTTTCATCTGTGTTGTCCAACAGATATATAAAGAACACAAAAAGTGAGCCATGGCAGGAGATGACTATTTGATAGAGAAGAAAGGTAGTATGGAGAGTCGATTTTGACAACAGATATTCAATGAAAGGACTCTGCAAAAGGGAAGAAGGCTCTGCAATGGGGGTGATTAGACAAGATGAGAAAGAGGTGCTTTCGGCGTGCAAGAGAACGAACTGATGGAGAAAAATCCTAAGAGAGAAGAAATCTGAAGAGGAGGGAGGTTCCAATTTCAAAAAATAAAAAAGCAGAAAGA
>CAOJCR015968278.1:0-10492 GCA_948330485.1 Euphorbia neoarborescens
GAAAATAGAGATTCCATCATGGTAACCATATGATTTGGCAACAGAAACACATTCATGGCATATGTGGGCAATGCTTGGGCTACTGATTTAAGAAGAACTTTCTTTCCACTCTATGATAAGCATGTAGATTCCAGCCTTAAATCTTTTTCCTAGCCTTTTTTATTATAAAATAAAAAACATGATGTTTTGACCGACCAATACACGAGGGAAGGCCTAAATAATGACCATGATCTACCATAATTGTAACACCCAGTCATGGAGCAATAGAGTTCCTCTGGTGAATATGCATATTAGAACTAAACAAGATAGATGACTTATTAAAATTTATTACATGACCTGAAGCCCGAGCATATATCTAAAAGCACTATAGTAACACCTTCGCCTCCCCATCAATTGCTCTGAAAAAGAATAAGCTATCGTCTACAAACAGCAAATGAGACATCATTAGAGCCCCTGGAGCTACATGGAAACCATGCAAATTACCGCTTCCAACCTAGTATTGAATAAGCAAAGTCAGCCCTTCTCCACATATAAGGAATAAGTAGGGAGATAATGGATCCCCTTACCTAGGTCCTCTCTGACGCTAGAAAGGTTGAAACTGAGCAGCATGGCGAGTTAACATGTAGGAAACTAAAGTAACACAACTAATGATAATATCCACCGTATGAATTGGGAACCCCAACCTAAACAACATAGCCTTAAGGAACTCCCACTCAACCCTGTCATATGCCTTCGACATATCGACCTTCAAAGCCCCAAATCCCCTATCACCCCTCCTCCTTTTATGCATATAATGACAAATTTCAAAACCAATCAAAATGTTATTAGTGATGCACCGCCCAGGAATAAAAGCACTCTGGGCTTCTGAGATAATAGAATTCAAAACACATTTTATTCTATTAGCAACAACTTTTGATATGATTTTGAAAAGCACATCACATACCGAAATAAGATAAAGATCAGAAAATTTTGAGGGAACTTTTACTTTCGGAATCAAAATAATGTTGGTCACATTTAATTCTGGAGGGATGTGTCTATTATTCAGGCAATCCAAACAAAATTTTGTCACATCCATACCTGTTATTCCCCAGAATTTCTGATAGAACCCCGGATTGAAGCCATCAGGTCCCGGCACCTTATCAGGATGCATTTGAAAAATTACAATTTTAATCTCCGCAGCTTCAAAAGGAAATAGTAATTCCTCCTTCATTTGTGATGATACCCTTGGCTGAACCTTTGAAATTACATCCTCAAATTCCGCACCTGAGGATTGGAAAAGACTAGAGTAAAACCCATGCATCAAAGACTCTAACCCATTCTCCCATTCATACCAATTACCATATCTCCTCGTAGTCTTTGGAAGGACTTCCTTTGGTTTCTAAAATTTGCTGACCTGTGAAAAAATTTTAAAATTCTTTTGCAAACAATAATAACATCAGCCTATTAGCCTATTAAATATCATCATATCATAATAAGTTATTCATATAAAATCAAGCACGTAGATACTAAAACCATCATACACCTATATATTTTGGTTACATCATACACCTATATATTGAAACGATATTAACTAAGATAAAGTTCAACTCACTCATTTCAATTAACCTTTATTTCAAGGAAAAATTATACATAAAGCAGATAAAAGTCTCAATCAATGTTAACTAAACAAGCAAATTTAGTTTCATCCTAATCAATATGATCTCAATATTCACATGACCGATCCCAAATGAATCACTTATTACGAAGTGAAAATATTTAACGAACAAATGAGCTAATATCACCTTCATATCATTGTTATTTATTTGAACTAGTTTTCACACTTCAGGGTAGAAATGAATCATTTTTAACCTTGGATATATCTTCAAACTTCCCTTTTTTGGCTTCTACCCTTATTTTTTACATTTTTGTGTTTTACTTTCTATTTTTGTGAGTCAAAATATTTGGACAGAAGATGAAAGCAAACATCTTTTAAAAGCAATGTCATCATAACAATTCTGAATATTAAACCAATAAATTTATTGATTTACAATTCAACTGGTTTAAATAAATTCAAGTTAATAATTTAAACAAATATTTATGTAATAAAAATTATTTTTTTATTAATAAATAATAATAAATTATACTCCCTCCATTCTGAAATATAAGTCGCTTTAGAGGTTTTATGTTGTTCTTTTTTATATATCGTTTTATGTTACCAATGTAATTTTTATCATATTTACCCTTATTTAAAGTATGAGAGATAATCAATATTTAATAGAATTTGCATGGAAAATAGAGTTTTAAGAGAGAGGTATAAGAGTAAATTAGTCTTTACTATAGTTTAATTAATGTTTTTATTGGTTTTGATAAAAATTCTAAAACGAATTATATTTCAAAATGAAGGGAGTAATAAATTAAAGATTTTAATACTAAATACTCCCTCGGTCCAACAAAGATAGACAAATTTTTCATTTTAGATGTCCAAAAAAGATAGATAATTTTCTATATTTAGTCATTAATTAAGTGATAATTATCAAATGTACCCTCATTAATTATTATTGACTAGTCTTTAGTCATTGTTGTATTAATGACATTCAACTTGATGTACTAGAATATTTTAATCACAATATTTTTTTTTAATTCCTGTGCATTGAAAATTGTCTGTTTTTATTGGACGAATATATTACTTTTAATCTTTTAATATTTTTAAAAATTAGAATTTTTATTAAACCTAACCGATAACAAGTTTTTAGATAATGTGATAAAATTTTGATAACATTATTTTTCAGCCATATTTAACTCTTTTTTATTAAGAACATAACAGCAGCGTAAAAATTTAGACGGATGAAATGATTTTTGCACGTGTAGACATGTATTTAATAATTCGTCCATGAAATATATAAAGTTAAAAGACCAAATAAATACTTAATTTACAGGAAACTAGACCAACTGGCAAGGTCGAGTGAAATTAACCCTTTCATCTCCATTCAACCACAATAAGTAGGCCAATAAATTAAGAGGTAAGACTCGTTGATAATGATGTTATTCTAATTATGTAGAATTCAGTACAAAAATTCCTGGAATATGAACACCAATAAAATCATATTCGAGCTGCTTCCTCTATGATAGAATTCTGCCACCCATGATTTAAAAAATGAAATAAGATTTAAAAAAAAAACAAAAAAAAACAAAAAAAAAACGAAAAAAAAAAAACAAAAATTAACTTATCTTGAAATGAATATACTAAAAATTAGAATACAATGTAAATAGTTTTACCTTATTATTATGAAATACAATGATCTTCATCTGTAGATGACAAAAATCCTAAAAATGTCTTATAGATGTATTGCCTAACTTGGTTGCATTTTTTGAACCTCTTCATATATTGACTGGAAAAGAACTGTATGGATATACCTCTCACCAAAGCTTGGAAATATAACCTATAGCATTGAAATACATTTAAAGAGCAAAGTTAACAAATAAAAAATAAAAGATTATGAATGAATTTTGAAATGATCATCTAATGCTTATTTTATCCAAATTCAAAACATATGAAGGAGAATTTGGATATCCCTGAAATTTGAAAAAACAATACACAATACATTGTTCACAAATGACAAATTCCATTGTGTTTTGCTTATTTTGTTAGATTCAACCGTGCAGATCTCACAATTATTTTCACGAAATATTCTTGAATTAAGTTTGAATTTACTTACTGCAATGAGCTTTCCAGTATTCTCAGGCCTTTTCCCTAAACAGATAGCAGCAGCTGCAGCAGCTCCTGATGAAATACCAACCTAGGAATATTGAAAATATTTAAGCTTGCATGTATTTATCAATAATGGAAGAGAAAAACTGATAACACTCGTCACTTCATACAGCGAGCATATAAATATTTTCCAACATACGAGAAGAAGATGATGTTACACAACCAAACTAATATTTTCACCTTTGCTTAAATTGTTCAACTCGAGCAAAAACAGTTACCAGAAAAATTGAAAGTGTGAACCCTGAAAGATAATAACAGAAACATGGGGGATAACCAAAATATGTTGCACATTACCAGTAAACCTTCCTCCAATGCTAGTCTCCTCGACATTTCAACAGCTTCATCGTTTGTTACCTGCATTTGCGTGTTGAAAAACTTGTGTCAAATAAATATTTATCTAATTGGCTTGTAACATTACTCCATTTCCTTTTCCAGCTAAGTAGAACAATCAAAATAAACAAGAAGAAGCTTAATTCATGTACAGTGTTTTGATTTTCCTTGATAAAATTCCTAAATCAAACCAATTCATAAAATAAAATGATGTCCATACAAATCCAAAAGATTTGTAATGGTAGTCATCTATTGGAATCTGATAACCAGAAAGTGAGATATTAAATGTATTCAGATACAGAGTGGAAAAAATTTAATTCTGAAAGATGATATTTGAAGGAACAGATATGGATATCGTGCAAAACATTTGCAATACCATGGCTAGACAGGAGAGAGCTACAGATTAAACAGTTCCAAGGATTATATTCACTTCATTCATTTACTTAACAAGTTAATAGACAAATAGAATGAGTGTTGTATTACACAAATGTAAACAAACAACATATTACTCCTCTCCATATTGAACCATGGATGTTAAATCTTTGGCCCTTAGATTCAAATCTAAAAATCCAATCAAAGATAGCTAGGAAAAAGCTACTACTTACCTTAATAACCTCATCAAGCAATTTAACATCCAAGATATTTGGTACATAACCTGCATAATTTTTTTATTAAAAAATCAGTAATCAAAAAAGTATTGCAAAGATTTTTGTTAAAAAAGAAAAGAAGTCGTAAAGCAACACATTTCCCACCACTGTTTACTCCTGAGATTACACTTCTTTCAGCAGGTTCCACACCAATTACCTGAAAACAATTTTAGAACATGATGTCAGACACTAAGATGAACAAATATGGGAAGAACTACAATAAAATAGTTTCTATGACCCATCAAACAGTTGACCCATAAGTAAATAATTGCACACCACCAGAAAGGGTCTTCTTTTCTGAAAGTGCATAACGAACATATTTTCGGTTAACTTAATAAACCATGAAGCTGCAAGGACACCTGAAACTTCACATGGACATGAACACTATTTGCTGAAGTAAGAAGTTAACACACTTCACATAGCAATCGATGGCACAGTTCATGATCACATTTATAAACATTGCCTACGTTTTCATTTCAAAAGGTCAAAGATGTTTCTTAAAAAATATAAATATGTAAACTACATGTAATGACTTTAAACAAAATTCTGTAGGCAAATAATTATATGATCTGCTACACCCCTTCCTTGTTATATTACGATGACTGAAAAGCTCATTAATTATTTAATACAAAATAAAACAAAAGATAACCACATAAATTCTTAGACAACCTCCACTAAAAGAAAGCACATAATTAAGCTTTACAGTAAGAACGCCATTGTCTTTGAAATCAAGGCATCATTAAATTTTACATGTTATGGCTTTGGCAGCTTTCTATTGGGTTTTCTGTACAATGCACAAGGCAAAATTAAAACAAAATATACACCAACGTATACATCTCAAGATATGTTAAAAGTGAGTCATCGAAAACCAAGGATTATTACCCATCTTCCATAAGCAAATTACTTTAGACACTAACAAATTGAACAATTTAACCCCAGATTATTCTAAGCTTATAAAGTGAATAATGAAATTATAAATGTAACTGTAAAAAGATCCCCTGTTTCAATATTGTTTAAAATTATAAATGAAATTATAAATGTTGCTTCACTAACAGCTGTTGTAGTATATCATGTACACTTTATCATATACTCTTATTAGCATTCCCAAATGAGTGTCTGATATTCTTTCATTTAATATAATTTCATAATATATCCTAATAAGCTTAACATTTACAAACAATATCCTTATATTCATATTCTTTTATACTTTTCCATTCCCTACATATTTTAGAAACATCTCCCGGTATCTTTTATTTGTCCCAAGAGTATATTTACCTGTTTGGGTTTAGATTTTAGTACCTAAGAGTACATTATATACTACAACAGCTAGAATATCTACATGAACCCTCTTATGTTATGAATTCCTTTCTCTTATTTATCTTCATACTTCCTTCTCCCTCCGCTTTTGGGTCTATGTGATAATTAAGGATAGAAAGAACAGGAGAATAACACAGGAAAATTTAAGCAAATGAACGAAAAGCAGCCAACTGATTGAAGATATTGAAAGAACAGCATGATGGGGAAAAAACATTTCTTACTTCGTAAATAGAGACTAATGAGTTCTTCCAGCATTCTAGTTGCTATTTAAAATTGCATAACATGACTATCTAATCAAATAAATTTTATCATTGAACACTGAGATTCTCATCACAGAATGATTCCCACCTTAATATTATTGTTCATCATTTTTAAGAAACGACCAGCTCCTGTTACAGTACCCCCAGTTCCAATTCCAGAAACAAGTATGTCAACATTGCCTAAAGTATCCTCCCAAATTTCAGGTCCTGTGGTTTCAAAGTGTACCTGAAATACACGCACGAGAACTTTTCATTAACAGCATTTATAACAGAAGAATAAGTATGACTAAAAGATTGTAAGAAGTGTGTGAAGCAGCATTATGAACCTTTGTATTAGCCACATTCTCAAACTGTTGAAACAAGTATGCATTTGGTGTGCGAAAAACAATTTCTTCAGCCTTATCGATTGAACCCTTCAGCCCTTTTTCTGGGTCTGTCAGAACGATTTCTGCTCCAAATGCACGTAACAGGATCCTTCTTTCAAGACCTATTGATGCAGGCATTGTGACAATGAGTTTGTATCCCTTAGTTGCTGCAACAAAGGCAATTCCAAGTCCTGTATTTCCAGTAGTAGGTTCAACTAGTATGCTCTGCACAAAGCCAATATTTGATATCTTCTAAAACAATCATATGTAAAGCATGTTTCACTATAACATAATCTATATCATAAGAAGAAAACTTAGCTGACCTTCCCTGGAGAAATTTCCCCACTTTCTTCAGCTTCAGATATCATACTGTAACCAATTCTGAAATGCCAATGATTGCAAATATCTAAATCAGATTCCACTGGTACATACATCTCTTGCAATGCACCAAAAAAATTAAAAGGCCAACAAAAACTTGCACAACATCTTACACACCGGGTTATCCATCCATTCTCAACTATGAACCCAAATAAAATCATTCCTCCACATATATCAAGTTCAGTTCATGACATTTTACTCAATTATGTGACATATCATACATTAATAAAGTTATGTACATTCAGAGATTATATTTCTAGAGAACAACTTTGCAGCAGAATGGCATTCTGTTGAAAAGAGAAATTACCTGTCCTTGACACTCCGACAAGGTTCCATGGATTCAAGTTTTGCGGCAATGTGAGCCACACAGCCTTCTGTAACTTTGTTGATGTATATCATTGGTGTTCTTCCAATCAACTATATCAATTTTCCACAACTGTTGAAATCAGTAATGACTTTGAAACATAAGCATGTCAAGAGAAATATTAAGCTATTGAAATATATAACTCATTTCAGAGATCACAGGCAAACAGTAAGAGGCGCGCGCACACACACACATGGAGAATCAGAAGTGAAATAGCAGTTTCTCAAATTCCCAATTAAAACTGACATACAAGTTTACGCTAACAGTACCAACGGTAAAATATAAGCTGCAGTTTTCAACTGCTTATATCATATAGTGGGAAAGGAGGGAAAAACCTCAATTAAGACCCACCGTCCCATATTCATGGGCTAATTATATAGAAATCAACTGACAGAAGACTCTCTCTCCTTTTCTTCCTTTAAATTACAGTTTCTCTTTTTGATGGTTAAAGGAATAGATAAACCATTATAAATAGTTCATTTCACAATTAAGAAGTTTCGCAGAAGAGAAACAGAAAAAGCAAATTCAGCAATTCCAGTAAAAAAAAATGGAGAATGAACCTGGGTGACATCCTCTGCTATGTTGACAGCATGAAGTTGTTCTTCCTCAATAAAATCTTCATCTTCTTCATCATCTTCCACCTCATGCGCGGCGGTGGTCTGATAGAGTACAGGAGCCTTCCCTTTAGCATAGACAAGAATGGAAGCAGGTCTTTTTGCAGCAATAAAGCTGTAAGCGCGGGGAAATCTGGAGCTATGAAATGTGGAAAAATGACAACGTTTAGGTACTGGAAGGATGGAGGGTAGAGGCGGAAGGAGAAGAGAAGAATAGAGCGCCATGGAAAGAGGAGAAATGGTTGAGCGGAGGTTTATAGGTTGGGTTTATGACAATATTATCCAACGCTTATATGTTGCCCAAATATGTGTTTTGGAAACTTTTATTCATTTCAATCCAACCGTGTTTTCTAAACTCTGATTTTTTCTATTTATAACTTTTAAAATATATAGAATATTTAAATAAAACGATGGAATAGACCTAATTTTTTTTTACGGAAGAAATATATCTCAATAAATCAATTAGAAGCAGTTACAGCCCTATTTAAAGGTGGATACATATAAAATCATATCTCTCTATCTGTGAAAGAATCAGCTGTTCGAGCTAACAAGTGAGCTGAATGATACATGCAACAATGAACAAAACCTACTCTGATATTTGGAAAATTATCTAACAGCAAGCAATAATCGTTTATCACTACTCCACAAGGAGCACTATAAACATCGGAATATTCAAAGCATTAACAACATTAAGCGCATCTAACTCAATAATGACACGATCCAGTTGAAGATCCTTCAACCAACTGAATGTCTCTCTACAGCTCATGGCTTCCGCTAAGAAGGAGTCTCGTCCTCCACTTAGAATTATTGACTTTGTAGCTATGATTCGGCCATTGGAATCTCTAATAATGAACCTGTGCCCAATTCTGTCTCCGTCGTTGAAAACACTTGCGTCGACATTGTATTTGACCCACGTTGCAGGAGCAGGTTGCCAAATTTCTTCTCTATCTCTCACCATAACTGCTCTTTTTGTATCCGTGTTAGCACTTTTGCATTCTCTAAGGAGGTCCAAACCATGAGCAATTATTCTTGAAGGGGTGTTGAATTTACTCTCCCAAACCCATTTGTTCCGACGAGCCCATATCGCCCACATCAGAGCTGCTGTGTGTTGCTGCTGTTTATTCGGTATTTGCAGCACCCACTCCAACCATGCGTTGATGTTTGTCACTTCCAATGGCCACCCTTCAGGATAAACCTCTGCCCGGACCTCTGCCAATGCTGGACATGACAAAAGGGCGTGAAATGCAGATTCAATGCTCTCCAAACAGATTGAGCACAGATCATCCATAGCTCCCAATCTCTCACGTATTCTTTCTTTTGTCAGCAATGATGGTGCGAATTTCTACGTTAAGGTACTTTTTTGGTTCATCATGCATATATCCATATCAAAGTTGGTCTTATTAAAATAAATTCACATAATGCCGTTGTTAGAGATTGTGTCCTAAGCTAATGATGGATTATGTAAACAATCTTCTGAATCTTTTAATAAAGATTATTTCATTATCATATATGTTTTGCATGTTAGTATTTATGATAATCCAATCCATGAATGAATTGTGTCATTCTAAATATCCCTAGTTGATTGTTATTATGGAAATAATAACAAATTAAGACTAGTATGAGTGATAATAGATATTCATAAGATGAATATAGTGTATGGAGATACATATTATACTCACAGGTAATATGTTGGAGAACATGTTACTGGAAGACCCACTATGAGATCAAGTTCATGGTTAGTTATGTCACAACTGATCTCAATTATGGAAATGTCATTAGCTGATTCCTTAGACCTGAGGTCACCATGGATTCCGGCATGGATTCATAGTGTGTTTTGATGCAGTCAAACGCTACTTTTAACCGAGTAGTTACAAATGCTGTTATTGGGCACAATGTGTTCCATGTTGAGGAATGTGAGTGACGGATATAGGATTTTGTTCCTCTCCTCTTAGGAGAGCAATGTCACTTTGCCCCTCGATGAGTGAGACTGTGAAATGCATGGCTGTGATGAAATAATTGATAAGGTATCAATTGATTTATCTAACTAGTCTGCTCTGAGATCAAGAAATCATATGATTGATCTACATAAGGTTGACAAGGAGTACCATGCCTTATGATTAATCATGATATCAAGAGACAAAAAGGAATATGACATACTCTATAAGTAGGTTTATTGGATCACACTATCATATAAATTGTGTAATCAAAATGGCTTGCTAGAGTCAGCTTTTGATTTATAAGGGCATTATGAGAATTTCCTTATTGCCAATTTATATGAACCTACGGGGCCACACATATAGAAGCAAAATGAAATTCACTTAAGTCGGGATTAAATCATTATAAGATAATGATTTAAGAATGAGAAATTAAATATAAATATTTTATATTTATATTTACATTAATAAGATTAATGTAGCAACATGTTATAATTAAATTATATATGATATAATTAATATAGCATGTATTTTA